>KE157717.1:0-88055 GCA_000411055.1 Leavenworthia alabamica
AAATTATGTTTTTATATATTTAGTTGAAAATTATATTTGAGTGTATTTGGAGAAAATTCATATTTTCATATGTTTTGTGGGAAATTATATTTTTAAATTTTTGAATAAAATTTTGTTTCTATATTTTTTAAGAAAAAATTATTTCGATATTTTTGACAGAAAATTATATTTTCGTTTTTTGGTTGAAAATTGTGTTTCTATTTTTTTTGGAAAAAAATATGATTTTTGCAGAAAAATGTATTTCTGTATGTTTGGTAGAAAAATTATATTTCCGTTTTTTGACGTGAAATTGTGTTTACATGTTTTCACCGAAAATATATTTTTTTGTATTTTTGGCTGAAAATTTTTGTTTCAACGTTTTTGGATCGAAATTATATTTATACATTTATAGTGTAAAAATATGTTAATGTATTTTTAGTCGGAAACTCTGTTTCAACGTGTATGATCAGAAACTATATTTAAGCGGCGGAAAATAGAGTTTAGTGCTTTTGAGTAAAAATTAAATTTCTATATTTTGTACTAATTATGTTTCTGTATTTTTGTAAAAAAATTATGTTTTTTTGTGTCTTTTTACGGTAATTGTGTTTTCGTATTATTTGTAAGAAAATGAGTCATCATATTTTTTATTATTGATAGAAAAAACATTTCCACCTTTTTTGTTTTTTACGAAAAATATGTTTCTGCGTTTTTACAGGAAAACATATTTTCATGTGTTTTTACGAAAAATTATGTTTTATACTTTCGACATAAATTATTTTGTATTTACTTTCTATTTTCATATTTTTATTTTTACTTTTAAAATAAATAAAAAATGAATCATCTCTATCCAAATAATCCAATTTAGATCATCCATCAAAATTTAGCCTAAATTTTACAACTCATTCAAACGATTCATCTCAATAAATCATCCAAATGTTTAATATTTATTACAAAACAAACATCAATAATCAACTTCATTCAAATCAATCGATTGGACGGATAAAACGGATAAAGAAACAGCCTCGTACTTTCAAACATTTGTAATAATTTGTTGTTTTGTTATAAATATGCATGTAATACGTTAGAGTGCTATAAAGTTCATTTCCGTGTGGACAAAAAACATTTATAGCTTGAGTAAAATACATGAAAATGAAATGATATGATATTATTATACATGTAAATATATATTATATATTACGTTTCTTGTCTTTAACAGATTGAATTTTATAATAATGTTTAGTTGTTTGACATACGTAGAAGATGAGGTGCTACGTGAGCAGCATGCGAAGAGAAGTGAAGGCAGCTGTCAAATTTAGTTGAAACGTGTTGCTCTCTTGAACGTTGCATTCTAATAAACTATATATATAAAAAAAAAACATTCTATTACGACAAAAACTAACAAGAAGACAATAATCTAACTCTCAAATCGAGGCGATAAGGAAATGTTACAGAGCATGAGCTCTTTCTCAACTTACTCTTTTTTTTGTTCACTGGTGCAAATTTTAAACAACTATCATAGAGGCAAAGAAGATATAGAAGAGAAAAAAAAAATCTATATAAATTTGACGAGGGAAAATAATCATTTAAAAACTATAAATTTTATGAAAATAGAAGATTTTTTTTTCATTTAAATCATAAGTTTTATAAAAATATAAAAACATACATAAATTTTTAATATGTTATATTTTAATTTTAAGTTTAGTTTAGCTATAACAATAATAATAAAAAAATTACCATATTTTTCTCTTTTAACATCATCAACCAATTAATGATAGTTAAATGGTATAAAAGAAAATAAAACTTCGAATCCCTCATTTTGATTTTAAATATGGACTGATTTAAAACATATTAAATCATGAAAAATTCGACTCTTTTTACAGATTCCATGTTTAAATATTTAAATTTCGATTTCAATCCTAAGGATTTGTTATAAAACTCAAAAATACCGATCCGACGTCGTAACATGTCACATACGTTAAATAATGGGAGAGTTTGATCAACTTTGTTAACTTAAAAGATGCGGAACCTCGAAGGTGCCGATCGCATGGGACCTATTCACGTACACTCACAAAGCCTCAAACTCTTTATCCCTTATATAAACACTTCTCTATCCCTCTCACACATAAAACAACACATACATAGATTCTAAGACGCAAACAACTCAAACAAAATATATCATATTGAAGCGAAAAGAGAACACGAGTGAGAGAAACAATGGCTGTAATGTTAAAGGTCTCTCTTGGATTGTTATTATTAGGGTTTCTTGTGATCACTGTCATGACTCCATCGGCTAACGCTTTAAGGAAGTCATTGGTTCTTGGTGGTAGGTCAGATGTTCCTAACGTTCAGACCAACATGGTTATTCAAGAACTTGGAAGGTATATAATACATAAACCATGTTGATGCATCTACATGTGTAACAAATGTTGTGTATATGAGTTGGAAATGTGATTGTGTGATCATAGGTACTGCGTGGAGCAATTTAATCTAAAGGAACGAAACTTAGCATCTATTTCGGACACAACCGTATCAAACCCATTGAAGTTTAGTCAAGTTGTGTCGGCTCAGGAACAAGTTGTGGCCGGAATTAAATACTATCTAAGAATTGAAGTGATTCAGCTTGATGGTTCGAGTAAGATGTTTGACTCGGTTTTGTTTATTCAACCATGGCTCCATACTAAACAATTGGTTGGTTTCACTCCTGTTACTAGTCCTATCTACTAACTTCATTTCTTAATTCTACAAAAGTAATATGATCAAGAAAAGACCAAAAATGCTTATGATATGAAACTATTAACATTGAGTTAATAGTGGTTACTTTGTTGTAATGATGTTTATGTTCATAAATAAAAAACAAAGGATGATGTAATGAGACTTGGTGAAATATTAATATATGATTTTGTTTTACTCCTTGTTCTTGGATGATTGGTCATTTTATGAAACATTTGTGAAATCTGTAAAGTCGGCGAATTTTACCGATGAAGGTAAAAATCTAACGGTAAAACCTACCAGTTTTACTGAGCAGATTCAAAATTTAGTAAACCGATCAGAATTTTTTTATTTTTAATTTAGTTTTCATTTCGTTTTGAGTTAATATTCAGTTTAATCGATTAACCGAATAATAGTCAAAAAATCATGTTTCGGTTATGTTTTTTTCGTCGTATCCATGACAGAACACTTATGTTCTAGCAGCAATAGCAATAGATCAAGATCAACGATACACATTGGCTATGTAACTCTATTGTTTAACATGATCCATCTTGTTATTTTCCCCTTTATAGGTTGGTTAGTAGTAGCCATATCTTCGAAATAAGTTACTTAATAATACATAACTTGTAGTATAATACATATATTATTTAACTTACATACATATATATATTTGATAAATTAGTCAATAAATTTAATTAGTTATGCATAATTTAGTTTATGTAGATAAAACACAAGGTTTCCTGCAAACACATTTATTTACGAAAAAACCTCTGCAACGACCATCAGGAAAATTTTCACTCATACAAACTCGCTTGCAAGTTCTCCATTTTAAACATAGTCCTCTATAGTTTAAGCTTTTGGTTTCACATATTTGTTGTCCTTGAACCATCTTCATACCTATAAATTATAAATATGTGTATTTCATTTAGTAAATTTATATAGGGCTGGGTATTCGGATATACGGATCGGGTTCGGTTCGGATTCGTATTCGGATACGGATCGGTTTCGGGTGAAGAAATATTGAAAAAAAAAAATTATTAAATTTAAAAAATATTAACTAAAATTTCACAAATATAACTAAAAACTTTAGAATAATTTAATTATTTATATATATANTTCTTCTCTTTCTCTATATTCGCAGCAGCTTCTTCATCTTCGGCTTAGCCTTCATACACATGGTCAGAGATCACTCAAAAAAGCTAAAACTTTTTTTCAAACCCTTATTGAAATTCGAGCTCTTTTAGGTTTCTCTGAGTCGGCTTATGTTTTTTCTTGGTTTCTGGAGGTAACTGAGTCAGCTTCATTCTTAATTTTTTTTCCCGATCTTAATCAATTCCAAGTTTTTTTTTGAAATGAAATCTGATCTCTACTACTCTCCTATTCGTTTCCTGTAAAGTTGGGTTTTTTTTGTTTCCTTCTTGATATTAATAAAAAGCTTGTCTTTTTGTTATTTTCTCAAGATTTTTTGTGTAATTTAAATTGGGGGTTTGCTAGATTCTGGGGATAAATAAACAATCTGTGGTTTTTATAGGTTGTTTTTGTTGATAACGACGATAAATTGAAGTATATAGATATGACTATAATGGAGGAGAAGCAGAGCAGTCCTGTGAGAGAGAAGCAACAGAGTTTTAATGGTATAATAAACCAATCACAAGACAATCAGATGAAATCAATGGAGAATCAACCGAGAAAGGCGAGAGGTTTAGAGAAACAAGTGAGTTTCCAAGGTGTTAATGTAGAGAATTATCAGCAAAGTAGACTTGGAAGATCATTGGATAAGCAACAGAGTTTTCGAGGTGTGACTGTAGAGAATCATAATAATAAACGTGGTGGTGTTATGGAGAAGTTACCTAGTTTTGGTAGAGCACCAACTATGGAGAGGCAAAAGAGTTTCCGTGGTGGGTTTTTAGAGAAGCAGAAGAGTTTTCGTGTGGTGATGGAGAGACAATTGAGTTTTATAGGTGAGAGGAGGAAGAAGAATGATTCACCAGGGAAAAGAGGAGATTCACCTCTTCATATCTTAGCTCGAACCGGGAACTTAAGTAAGGTTAAAGACCTGATTCGAGGTTGTTGCAATGGTGGTGGTGGTAGTAGCCAAGAGTTAAAAGAGTTGTTGTCAAAGCAGAATCTTGAAGGAGAGACTCCTCTTTATACTGCAGCAGAGAATGGGCATTCATTTGTTGTTGAAGAGATGTTGAAGCATATGGACCTTGAAACTGCTTCTATCGCTGCTAGAAATGGCTTTGATCCGTTCCATGTCGCGGCCAAACAAGGCCATCTAGGTAGAAAATTTACACTTTCTTCAATTTCAGCGAGTATAGAACCATCCATAGACTGTTCTCTTACTTGGCTCTTTTAATCTTTTGCAGAGGTGTTGAAGATACTGTTGGAGACATTCCCAAATCTGGCAATGACAACGGATTTATCGTGTACTACTGCGTTACACACAGCTGCAACACAAGGGCACATTGATGTGGTGAATCTTCTTTTGGAGACGGATTCTAATTTGGCTAAGATTGCTAAGAACAATGGTAAAACTGCGCTTCATTCTGCAGCAAGGATGGGTCATGTGGAAGTTGTTAAATCTCTGATAGGCAATGATCCAAGCATCGGGTTTAGAACCGATAAAAAAGGGCAAACTGCTCTTCACATGGCTGTAAAAGGTCAAAATGAAGAGATTGTTGTTGAGTTGGTGAGTCCTGATGTTGCGGTTTTGAGTGTTGAAGATAATAAAGGAAATACACCATTGCACATTGCCACTAACAAGGGCCGTGTTAAGGTATTGTCTCTTTACTTCTTCATGGAATGATCGTTTTCCCGAGTTTCCAGTCTATGTTAGTTCTCATTAATTGAACTATTTACAGATAGTAAGGTGTTTGGTATCGTTTGAGGGTATTAATCTCAACCCTATCAACAAAGCTGGAGATACACCACTTGACATCGCTGAGAAGATAGGAAATGCAGAGCTAGTGTGTATTCTGAAGGAAGCAGGAGCTGCTACAGCTAAAGATCTCGGGAAGCCTCAAAACCCAGCTAAGCAACTGAAGCAAACGGTCAGCGACATCAAGCACGAGGTACAATCTCAGCTTCAGCAATCCAGACAAACAGGTGTGAGAGTCCAGAAGATAGCAAAAAGACTCAAGAAGCTTCACATTAGTGGTCTAAACAACGCTATAAATTCAGCAACTGTCGTTGCTGTGCTTATTGCCACTGTGGCTTTCGCAGCAATATTCACAATACCTGGTCAATACGAAGAGGATAGGTCGAAAGGACCATTGCTAGGACAAGCTCATATAGCAAACAAAGCACCATTTCTGGTGTTCTTCATCTTTGATAGCTTGGCATTGTTTATATCTTTAGCTGTTGTTGTGGTGCAGACTTCAGTTGTTGTGATTGAGGAGAAGGCGAAGAAGAAGCTTGTGTTTGTGATCAACAAACTCATGTGGTGTGCTTGTTTGTTCATATCCATTGCTTTTGTTTCTCTCTCTTATATTGTTGTTGGCAAAGAGGAGATGTGGTTGGCTGTGTGTGCCACTATTATTGGCGGCACGATTATGTTGACCACAATTGGTGCCATGTGCTATTGTGTGGTTATGCATCGGATGGAGGAATCAAAGTTGAGGAGCATAAGGAAAGAGAGAAGCAAGTCTCAGTCTTTCTCTATGTCTCGTATGCCATCTGATTCAGATATTCTAAATGGTGAATACAATAAGAGAATGTATGCACTCTGAAACCGATTTGGACAATGAGACGTCCTCAGTCCTCAGTATGTAAGAATAACCAATATATACTTGTATTTTGTACCTGTAAACCATTGCTATTCAAACTTCTCGACTAGAATAACAGATTTATAATGAGTTCTTTAATGCGTAATGTCTACTTTATCAGAGAGAAGTTTACTGTGTACCCTGAAGAACAGTCACAAAGCAATCTACACTTTTCTGATATTCCATGAATAACAAAAAGAAGAAACTACATATAGGCCGATGAAGCCTGGATCTTAGTACCTGATGGCTTCACAATTCTTCTGCTCCTAAGATCTAGCTATCGTTGTGATGTCATTAGCCACGTCTAGTGGAGTCATCCTTTCTGTGTTTGCTGCTTCCACCGCGGTTACTCTCTGACTGGTAACGAGTGGAACCCTCTGGATTCTTTGTTGGTTTGGAACAAGTAAGACTAAGTGACTTGACTGCTGAGAAGCAGTGACGGACTTTGATAGAGTGGCTTGTTGTTCTGGTTGAGCAGCTTCCCTGGACGATTATCATCAGTGTCACTTCTTTGTCATAACTGTCTTCAGACAATGAGTTTTGCTGGATGCTACCAATGGATTCATCTGACGTGTTTAGGTCTTCATGATGAACCTTCACCTGTAGTGAAGCATCTGCTCTTATAATTCCAGCTCCAGGAGAAACCTAAAGAAAAGGTCATAATCATTAAATCTTGTGAAGAAAACACAGTGATTCACTGGTGTAAAAGGAGAATTATAACCTCGAGCCAGCGAGGGAGACCTAGGGTGCAATCTCCATCTCTACCATTGGTCTGACACTTACAGATTATGTTGAAAATGGCTCTATCCGAGTTTGAAATGTTTCTTATTGTAAAGATGAATGTGTCCTGATTCTGAAGAAGAATGCTGTTGGTGCTCACTGATGTTTCTGGAACTGCTTTTAGTTCCTCAAACATGGATCTGAGTTTCTCATTAGACCTTATTATCTTCCCCAGCTCTTGTCTTCGCACAGATTTATCAGTGTGAGCTATGTTAGCATGGAGTTTACAGCGAACCGGTTTGTGATCACTCTCAGTCACATCCATGCAAGCTTCATACCTGTAAAGACAAAAGCATAAGATTGTCGGAAAGATGGAAGGTGGAGAAAATAAAGAAAAAGCTCATGGTCGCACGATGGAGCATTACATTACAGTGGACATAACTACAGGACACTTCAAATTACACTCGGTCAATTGGCTTGATTGGTTATCTCTATATATAACTCTGTCACACCATGCGGGTATTCGCTTTTTCTCCCCTGAATCATACCCTGTAGATAGGAGCAGCATAGACATTAATTAGATATTTTTCTTCCTACAAGTTTTTGTCTACTTAGTGAGAACTTGAGGCAACACTCATGAAAGAGTAATCAGGAGAAGTTTGCAGAGAGTTTCAAACCAATCTATTACCTCCAAGACCTGGCTTGTTCTTTTCAAATTTATAAGTCGGCGGGAAGGTGATTAATGCCTCACGCATTCCTTGGAACACTTTTCCATCTTTCATCTGTTGCCTAAGTTGGTCTTTCTCTCTGAGCCAATCAAAAGATCGGTGTGAAATGAAGTCCCTCGCTTCGTCGTAGGTTATACCAAACAACCTATAATTGAAGTCACCAAAAAATGCAACCGTATCTGCTGCTGCTAAGTCAGACTTTTCCTCTTCAGTGTTGATGTTTGTATTCTAGGAAACAAAGAAAAAAGAACCGAGATGGTGAACCAAAAATGTAAATGGTTGTAGTGCTAATATAATACGTTCTTACAGGGTTATTCTTTAGCGCTTGAGCAGATGTTGAAGCACCGGCTGCAAGAGAAAGGGGCCATGGCAAGCCATAAGAAAAAAGCAGCCAAAATAAGTATGTGGAGAAGCCAAGTGAGCAACACAAAAACAGGTATGGCACTATACCAGCTGCAGCAGTATATACACTTGGTCCTTTGGAGAAGACCATTGACCGATATATGTGATTAAAATCCGCGTTTCTTCGAGTAACCGCCTCCAAGTGAGCAGCCAAGTGACAGTTCACAAAGCACATAATCCGGTCATAAACTCTGATTCTCAAACCCACACCTCCCTGTTTTTTGACAATGTAGGAACATTATTTATTGGATCGTACATCACAGGCTGATTGATTTTGTGTTAGACAGAACCAAGTGAAAGATTGATTTAAAGACAGACCTTGTTGCCAACGGCACGGCCAAAGCCACATGGAACTGCTGCGGCATCGAGATCTCCAACATGTGTTCTAATAGTCTTCCTCACCCTAAGCAGAAAGTTATAAGATATGAGGTGCTAAAAGATGGTTAACCTGGAAATATAGTTTACACTCTTAAGACAGGTGAAAGACTTTAGGTGCTATGTATGGAAAGAAAATGACTCTTGTCCGGTACACCTGCAATCAATAGAGAAACACAAAAACATAACATGACCGAATGGTTTTCGCCTACCAAAGACCTATCAGCAGTCCTGCCAACTGCCTTGAACCCATCCGCTCGAAAGTATTTCTCTCATCCAGTGCATTTCCAATTGCATCAACCCACCATTGTCCCACAGTACTTCCTTCAACCCCTACCTACAACCGAAACACAAATATGAGTTGACTTAAAATATATAGGTAACAGCACAATCCAGGTAAGGAGTTACCGTTTCCTTAGCAGTAGACATGGCAAGGAAACCTGCCCCCATATCGACCTCTTGCAACCCAATAGCGACGATTCCTACATCCGAAACAGAAGAACTGAGCCAAGATGTAAGCGCTCCTCGTGAAGCCCGCCCTTCACCAACATTCCAGGTACCAATCAAGATTTTAACACTGTCTTGACGAGCATAAGTGATTTCCTTTTGAGCCAATTCAGTTCGGATTAAGCTGTCTAAAGGTCCTGGAGATGTCACATACCATCCTCTAACACCACCATGAGTAGCTAAGCTAAAAATGAAACCACCACCAGCTGTTAGCTTTATCACAGGTTCATTGTGTGAAACCCAGCTTGCAATTAGCTTTCCACCAAGATCCAAGATTTGGATGTAACCACTTGAATAACCCACATATATTCGATCACCAAATGTGCAAAAGGATAGTACAGCCTGCTGATGATGATTCACCTCCCGCAAGCGGTTTCCATTTCCATCCCACTGAGCAATTACACCATTCATGCTTCCAGTCCAAATCGATCCATCTGCCGCAATCACAATAGCTTCTACTTTTCTAGTGTCTTCTGCAAAAGCTCCTGTACTTCTAGTGGCAGCTCGACGAACAGCTCCTGCAGCTCCCATTATGGCATGGCGAGATCTTTGCAGAAAGCCCTGTGATTTTTCCTTTTTTGTTGTTGAGAAGAACTTCACTTTAGTATCTTCAACTTGTTGCCCTTGTGTTTGTGGGTCTACACGATTTTCGACTTGGCCATCAATATTGAAAACCTTCACAAGCTCTTTATTCTGAGCATCCCTGCACATATATATCTCTCTCTCTTGAATGATCAAATATCCACAATGGCATGATCATAATCTATTGAAGACTAATATGTAAACGCATACCAAATTGAGAATGAGAGATGTTGCACAGCCCATACTTTAGATCTTACTGTATCAGCTAACAAAAACTTGACATCTGAAGATGATATGCTACATGTTCCATTGACAGTAACTTGGCTCCTCAGGTCAATGCCAGATCTCTCCACTAACAATGCAGCCATATGCTTCTCTGCGGGTTTAAGCACAAGAGACTTCTCTAAAGAATCGTAAGTCCATATTTTTATCACACCGCCATCAGAACATGACCACATATCACCTGCATCATAGACAAGAAGAGACCACTAAAGATTTGAGAATCCAAATAGTAGCCATCAAAAACTAGATCAACCTTTGGAATCAGAGAGAACACTAACCATATGAGCTTATGACAATATAATTCACAGGACCACGATGAGCTTGCCACGAGATTCGTTCTTTGAAAGGCTTTGAATCATCCGCACTAGTATCCGGCTCATTCGTTGTCCACGCCCTAATTTTGCCATCTTTGTGGCCGCTCCAGACAAGCTTATTACCTTGGTCAATCATCATACACAAGGCAGGGGAGGTGGTTACAGATTCATAAAACGGAGCTGTATCTTCATCACCTCGCCGTGCCTGCCCACCACTGCGACAACCGGCGCCATACGCGTCCTCCAAGTTCCAGAACCTAACACCGTTCTCTTGTCCGGCCCATAGTTGACTTTCTGTACAAGCAATGTTTCTAAGAAACTTTCCCGTTTGTGTCTCTCTCAACGGATGTGGCCGGACCTCAAGACATGGTGGCCGACAGGGGTTCACCGCAGCACGCACAGGTACCTTAAACACGTCAAGACCGCCTCCTGCTCCGACGAATTCTGGAAGAGACTCAATATCTTCCTCACCTTGCTGCACTGTTGCTGGTCTTGTTAGAGGCGTGACAAAACCGTAATCCTCCCCATTGCTTCTTTCGCCACTGGTTCTACCATCCCCAATGGCTACTCCTTCGCCACTGGTTCTACCATTGACAATACCTACTCTTTCGGTGGAGAACTCACCGTTAGAGGAATCGAAATAAACAACCTCTGGATCCGAGGTTACGGATCTTGAGCCTTCATCAAGGCTATATTTGCGGACAGGGTGGTGCGGCTTTTGTTCGTGTTGCTCAACGTAGGAATGTATTTTACGCGGTGGCAGCGGATTAGAAGGGACAAGAGATGCCAACGCCTCCCGTTCATCTGCTTTGATAATAACCGAATCCATGGAAGAAGAAGAAGATCAAAAGAACTCACCAAATGAAGAAATTTGGAGATCGGAACGAATCCAACCATGAAGAGGAAATGAGAATGAGAGAAGGTGGGAGTTTGAGAAAGAGAGAGAGAGAGAAATGGAGAACAGAGCACGTTGCATGAAAGAGAGAAACATGGCGATAAGTTTTGCTTCTGAGACTCATAATTTATCAATCTTCTATAAATAGCAAATTCAAAAAAAAAAAAACATTTGATTACTTCTTCAGTACATACGTTTTATACAGACATAGAGAAGAAACAAATTTAACATAACATGAGACAAGCTTATATCCTTAATTGACACTTACATTGACTAAAGGAATCTGTTCTTGGGAATTATTAACACCATTCAAACAAGGTGGTTTTGCAGCTCCATAGTAGAAGAAAGCCATGATCTTTGAAAGTTCATCTGCTGTTCTAACGTCTGAAAAAAATATATGTTAAAACTGTTTTTTAACTACAAAAGTTTTAGAGATTCTGGTACTATATGGTTTCATGTTTCGAAACATTACCTTTCTCACGGTATAGTATCTTTCCGGCTTTAGTGAAAATGATCTCTGGGAACACAGATACTTGTAGAGCAGAGACCAAATCTGTCTCTACCACAGCATCAATAGCAACACACTAGAAGTAATAATGACCAAAGAGGATTAACACACAGGCCAAAACATATAGTAAGTTTCAAGAATGGTAAAGAGATGTACAAAACATACTCTTGGTGAAGGAAGTCCACAGTTCCATATTACGTTAATCGCCTTCTCGAGTTCTTCTCTAAACTTCTCATTTTCCTTTGGCCTGAAATAAGTGGATACTCATATTAGATATCAACAACAAAGCTAAAACTACTATAGTCATAAACCACAAAAAACTGTTACAACCAACCTTTTGTAACGGTTGTGAACAAGAACCATGAGAGGACTAATATCTTTGAACACTGTCTCCTCCCATTCTGCAGTTGTGAGATCTTTAATCGGACGTATGTAATTATCATCTTGCCAAACAATCTCCTTCTCATCATTATCTCCTTCATCATCATCATTGTCATCCTTCTTTTCATTCTTAATCGTTATCTTATTGAAGAACTGGTTGAAGCTAAACCCCCAACCATCAGCATCTTCAGGCCAATTAGGATCCTCCTCATTCACAACAAGTGGATAATCAGCAAGAAGCTTTTGCATCTTCCTCCTTTTCTCAACCATGTCAATCTCTTCATCTTCATCGATATTTGGATGCTTATTAATAACCTCTCTTATCTTCTTCCTCCATTCCTGTCTCTCTTCAGGATCATCAAGAGTCGTTTCATTGTTTAATCTTTTACCAGAGGTATCCTTTTTCTCTTCATCTTCCTCATCTTCACTGTCACTTTCTTCTTCTTCTTCTTTGCTCCACACTTTCTTACCAAGTCTATCAACCAACCCAAAAGCTTTCACATCTCTTCTTGACCTCATAACATTCCACTTCTAACACATACATAAGAGTAAAATTAGTTTCAGACTGTAGCAACTACACAACTCACGTAAATCCCAAATTAGGTGATAAGAAACTGACCGAGGAAGCAATCTTCACCGGACCAAAACACTCATATCTCAATGAAGTTACCTCAAAACGATCTCTTTTATAATGAGAAAGTTTAAATCTATTTTCTGGAACAGGGCAACTGAACTGAGTTGAATATGAGAGAATCATTCCTCTGAAAATAAAATTCAAAACCAAAACAAACGAAAACAAAATTGAATAAATCGAATACTAAATTCCAAAATAGAATCGTTCACAAAAATGATAATTGAGTAGCTACCAAAGAAAAGTTAAAAACAGAAAAAAAATCAACAATACCTGAAGCTTGAATTTGTATGTACTTCGTCTTCCCCAGCAAAAACTTAAAACCCTATACAAATTCCCCGTTTGGTTAACTGAGATAGATAGAATTAGAGACAAGAAATGACACGTCATACTAAATAAAAAGTTATCAAATAAGAAAGTGACACGTCATGCAAAAAAAAAGTAAAACTTATAATAAAAAAGAAGTTAACAACATACAATATATGAATTTAAACTGGATAGTAACAATATTAATACTAATGGAAGATATTTTGGGCCTGACCTATTTAAACGTTATTAAATAATGGGCCATTAACATAAGTTATTTTGGGCCATTATTTTTTATAATTAATACTCAAAAACAAAATAAAATGATTTAAAACTGATCTGTGTTAATAATGAATGAAGAGCCAACTTCATGCGCAGTATGTCATCTCACCTTTCCTTTGGCTGACAGCTCCGTCTCTCTCTCTCTCTATCTCTAGAAAAATAAGAGAAACGATGTCGTCCGACGACGAAGGAGGAGAAGAATATCTCTTGAAGATAGTGATAATCGGCGATTCAGCCGTTGGGAAATCGAATCTTCTCTCTCGATACGCTAGAAACGAGTTCAACGCTAATTCAAAAGCGACGATCGGTGTGGAATTCCAAACGCAGTGTATGGAAATCGAAGGTAAAGAAGTCAAAGCTCAGATTTGGGATACTGCTGGTCAAGAACGTTTCCGTGCCGTTACATCTGCTTATTACCGTGGCGCCGTCGGAGCTCTTGTCGTCTACGATATTAGCCGTAGATCCACTTTTGAAAGCGTCGGCCGTTGGCTCGATGAGCTCAACAGTAAGTTTTAGAGCTATTGTTGTTTCAACAGATCCATTTGAATTATGATTGAGTTATAGCTAACGATTTTGCTCAAATTTGAATTTGTATTTACTAATTAGGTCCTTAAACTTGAGTGAAATTGCAAATTAGTTGCTGAATTTATTGAACTTTTAGACTTTTGTCTACTGATTTTTTTTTTGACAGCACATTCGGATATAACGGTAGCGAAGATGTTAGTGGGAAATAAATGTGATCTAGAAAACATAAGAGCAGTGAGCATTGAAGAAGGTAAGACTCTTGCTGAAAAAGAAGGATTGTTCTTTATGGAAACATCAGCTCTTGATTCAACAAATGTTAAAACAGCTTTTGAATTCATAATAAGAGATATCTACACTAATGTTAACCGCCGGAAACAACTCAATTCCGACAACACTTATAAAACCGAACTAAGCTTCAACAACCGAGTTAGTCTTGTTAAGGATGATCATAACAATAAAGGATCCAAACAAGGTTTTGGTTTCTCTTGCTGTTCTTCCTCTTGACTTGTGTTTTTTTTTTCATTTCTGTTTTACAACATTTTTCGGCATTGAAGCATTCGATAAAACATGACATAAGTTTAAAACATGAGGAAATATTTGTTTTTTCAGTATAACAAAAAGGAACAAAATCAAATGGATTATTTTCTAGGCCACTGGAGGAACCATCTCTGGGTAATCTAAGTTAGTTAAAGGAGCTTCGAGTACAGGAGCAGCCTGAGAAACAACTTGAGCAGGGATGGAGTTAACATCATCTTCTTTAGGAGCATGAATGATCACAACATCAGGTAATGGTGTCATTGGTCCTAATTTACCCTTAGGGTCCCAGTCAAGCATGACCTTCACCTTGATTCCCAACACACCCTGAACATATAGTTTAAACCAAACGAGATTATAGATTACTGGTTTACTTTAATCACTAAAAGAAACTTAGAAGAAATATTCACCTGTCTAAGCAAAACATGCCTCACTGCTGAGTCTATGTATTCCTTAGTTGGTTGACCAGATGAAACCATGTATCCATCCTTGAACTTCATAGACTTGGCACGTTGAGCACGGATTTTTCCACTCACAATGACCTGAAGAGCATTTCAGTTAGGCCTGGGCATTCAGATTCGGATTCGGTTCAGATTTTTCGGTTTTCGGATAACCAAACTGAAACATATTAAAATCCGAACATAAACCGATTTATTTCGGTTCGGTTTCAGTTTGGATTTTTTAGGTTCAGTTTTGTAAAAAAAAAATTTGTCCGAAAATCCGAAAAATCGGAAAAATCCAGAAAAACCAAAATCTAAGACTAGTGCTAACCTCGCATCCCTTAGCACCACTCTCCATAACAAATCTCACCACACCATAACAAGCCCTGTAAATATAATCATTACAAGGTTAACTTCAGAATCTAAACAAGATCAGTTCAAGACCGTATTGTATGATTCAGCGAGTTGAGTAGATAGTGACAATTACACTTACACAAAACCGTGTTAGCTAAGCAAACAACAATGTGTTCTAATTAACAAGTGATAAAATCAAAATGCTTCAGAAAATGTCATACCTACGAACAGCAAGACCACCAAGAAGCTTATAACGTAGAGACTCAGCTTGAGCAATAGCACAAAGACCTCTGTTGTTAACTTTTTCAGCATAGAGCTCAACACTATCTTGAGGAAACTTGAATCTCTTCTGAACAAGAGATGTTAATTCCCTAATTCTCCTTCCCTTCTCACCTAACCCCCAAAAATGTCGATATCAGATCTCAATAACACATTCACGGATCCCTAAATCGATGAAGACATGAATAAACGAAGATACCGAGAACGTTCTGAGTACGAGTGGCTCTGATGATAATCTCAGTTCTCATTGGAGTAACCCTAACCCTAACTTCAACACCAGAGTAACCATCTTCAGCTAGCTCTCTAGTGAGAACCTCATTTAATTCAGCGTAGAATACACCGTCAGCTACAAACTACAAATTTCAATACAAGTCATTCATACAGCTCAAAAGGGAAGAAATAATAAAATCAAAATTTACCTTTCTCTTCTTGCTGATTTGAGTCGCCATGTTTGTTGATGTTGAGAAGAAGAAGAAGAAGGAGCAGTAATCTCAAACTCTAGTATTTATATTTGACCTAATTTAGTGAATCAGGTTTCTCATCAAGTTGACTTTAGGACCTTTTTGAATAATGAAGCCCATATACTAAATAATTGGTTTGGGCCAACGGGCTTTTAGTGGAGTTATTGTCAAATTTAATCTGTAATATTTTATTTAAGAAAATATCAAGAAATTAAAGATTTTATTATTAATAATTTATATCAAATGTCTATTAAGTCGGTCCAACTACTTGATAAGACCTATATACTAAAATTTTCAAGTCTGGTGGTTAGAATTTTTTATATGTTTTTGTTTTCATTCTATATTTATATTCTGAATTTAAAAAAAAAATTACATATATAACATTTTAAACAAAATCACATTTTTCAGATCCATACATTAAGTAACACGCATAGCCCACCAATCAAGATTCCTCATTTAAAGCATTTAATTCCTAAATATTTCTCTACCATATAAACATAATTACATATTAATAAAATTTATATTTTCTTCTCTTTCTACAAAAATAAAAACTCAGAAGCAGAGATAGAGATAGAGAGAGAGATCAACGACACTGCAAATGGCTGAAGAATCTCCAAAGTCAATCTATGACTTCACCGTCAAGGTAAATCTCTTCTCATAAGCTTTTTAACTATCTTAGATTCTTAACTCATACATGTTAGATCTCTCTGTGAAGAAGGCACACATATCAATATAAAATAGAATTTTATATGTGTTTATAACATCTCAGGACATCGGAGGTAACGATGTGAGTTTAAACCAATACAAAGGCAAAACTCTTCTCATTGTAAATGTTGCCTCCAAATGGTAAAAAATCATTTTTCACTGTTTCATTATTATTATTTACTTGGTTAAAAGTAGCCATGGCATGATTAATCGGATTAAACGGATTGGATTATTCGGTAATTTAAAAATTCACCTAACAAACCAAAAAAAAAAATTCCAGATTAATAGGTTCGGATCAAGGTTTAATTGGATCGGATCAGTGCAAAAAAAATTTGGATTAATCGGATCAAAAATTTTATTTAATCGATTTATTTATTAAAATTATATAATTTTACTTTAAACTTTAAATTTTAATCCGAATAATCTAAACAACCCGAATATACTGAACAAATAAATTATTTTAAACCGATCCGATCCGAATTAAAAATAAAACCGTACCGATTAACTTGTTCACCAATATCTGATCAATTCGAATCCGATATATTTCGAATTTTACCGATCCGATATAAACAATCCTATCCGTTTGCCTAGTTAAAAGTTAAGTCAATATGGTTGGTGTGAAAGAAAGTAGTAATTGATCAGTCCGGTTTAGTTTGGTTTTATGATTTACGACAACATTGGTTTGTTATTACTGTAGTGGTCTGACAGATGCTAACTACAAGGAACTGAATGTTCTGTATGAGAAATACAAGAACCAAGGTCGGTTATTTTTAAAATTAAACCCGGTTCTGATTTAATTTAATTGAGATTATAATTGCGATTATAAATTATAATTAAATAATGCAAAAAAAATTAATAGGGTTGGAGATATTAGCATTCCCATGTAACCAGTTCTTAGGACAAGAACCAGGAAACAATGAAGAGATTCAACAAACTGTTTGTACCAGGTTTAAAGCTGAGTTCCCTATCTTTGACAAGGTATTTAATTTCTTTCTTTATTATATTAAACATGTATAAACCTTTACTAATCACACTTTAATAAAAAAAAATGTAGGTGGATGTAAACGGAAAGAACACGGCGCCGTTATATAAATACTTGAAAGCAGAGAAAGGAGGTTTGCTTATTGATGCTATTAAATGGAACTTCACCAAGTTCTTGATTGCTCCTGACGGCAAAGTCGTCCAGAGATATTCTCCTAGAACATCTCCTCTTGAATTCGAGGTACGTACCAATCCGGTTTAGTTTCATCTAAATTGAAATTATACAAAACCAATCATCTTATGTTGGTTTGTTTTTTTTTTGGATTTATGTAGAAAGACATTCAAACTCTGTTGGGACAAGCTTCTTCTTGATCATTGGAAGAAGTTTCAAGAACGTTCGTTTGGGTCTGAATAATGTTATAATCACTAAAACTTATTATATTTATTTTGTGTCGTTTATGTTTTAAATAACTGATGTGGTTCTTGTTTCAAACTCAAAACTCTTACGTAATAAATTTAATATTGGCTCATTTGAGAGTTGTGTACGTAACAGAGAACATGTGAAGGTCCTGAAGGATATTATCCTAACGTGCACGACACGTTAAGTGTGTTCACAACTTATGACCACGAAAAGTTCCTGATTCTTTCCTACAGAAAAGAGGAAAGTTGGCCAAATAATGATCTATGTATCACGATGTGTCCGATTTGTACATGAATTATAATGCTGTGCAAATTTATACATAAACGTTTAATAAATTTGAATTTACTATCTCAACTATCCGATTTGTACAAAAACATTCATATCTTTTAACGGTGTCAACTATCGATGATGTGGCATTCACGTGGATGTCATGTCACTAATGACGAAAAAATAACATTTAGGAGGAATTGAACTAATGACCTCAATTTTCAATCAAAATACTAGTTAACCACTATGATATAACATTATTCTTGTAATTATTGCACATAAATATAAATATATAACTTAATATTTATTTTTTCTATTTTTTTTGTTTTTAATTTTTATTCCTTTTGTTTTTTAAATTTTGATGTAAAGATTTTTAAACACATATTAAGATTAAAAAAAAAAAAAAAAAANAAAATTAAAAACAAAATAAAATAGAAAAAAATAAAATGTAAGTTATATATTTATATTTATGTGTAATTGTTACAAGAAATATTGTTGTAGCATAATAGTTAAAGAGTGTTATGGTTGAATATCAAGGTTATAAGTTCAATTCCTCGTTCATGCTATTTTTTAGTCGTTAGTGACGTGCGGAAAATTAATTAAACTGTATGGTATAGTTGAGATAGTAAATTCAAATTTATTAAACGTTTATGTATAAATTTGCACAATAGTGTAGT
This sequence comes from Leavenworthia alabamica, assembly GCA_000411055.1. NCBI lineage: Eukaryota > Viridiplantae > Streptophyta > Magnoliopsida > Brassicales > Brassicaceae > Leavenworthia > Leavenworthia alabamica. The sequence goes on from KE157717.1 coordinate 19,013, forward strand.
TCATGTATAAATCGGACAATCGCCGCATTATTTGACCAACTTTCCACAGAAAAGATAAGAATCACAAGTATAAACTGCAAAAGAGAAAATAATATACGAAACCAAAAGGCCTTTCAACATTCAAAACTTAAGATCATTTCAAAAACAAGATTTGAGAAACATTTCTGATTCATAGATACGAGAAGCTATATAAATTGTCAGAAAAAAGACAGAAGAGTTGAGAAATAAAAACACATCCATATAGAGAGTAAACGCATTCTTCTAGGCCACTGGGATCATCTCAGGGTAATCTACGGCTGTGAGTGGAGCATCTGGCACAAGAGCAGCTGGAGCAACAACATGAGCAGGAATGGAGTTGACATCATCTTCTTTAGGAGAGTGAATGATCACAACATCAGGCAATGGTGTCATTGGTCCTAATTTGCCCTTAGGGTCCCAGTCAAGCATGACCTTCACCTTGATTCCCAACACACCCTGCACATATCACATATGGTTTAACACAAATAGATTAGAGACAATGCTTGATTACTTAATCACTAAGAACAATTCAGAAGAAAAAAACTCACCTGTCTGAGTAAAACATGCCTCACTGCAGAGTCAATGTATTCCTTTGTTGGTTGACCAGATGAAACCATGTATCCATCTTTGAACTTCATGGACTTGGCACGTTGAGCACGGAGCTTTCCACTAACAATGACCTACCAAGCATTTATAGATACATGATGTGATACAATGTTACAATACCAAAAAAAGAAACTTGGAAATAAGATGATCATAGGTATTATTTCACCTCGCATCCTTTAGCTCCACTCTCCATAACAAATCTCAAAACACCATAGCAAGCCCTGTAAAAACACAAGATCGTTGCAATATTAAAATCAAGCTTTGATTGAAATATCAGAAGTTTAACATAAAGCTGCATAACAATGTTGATGATGCTTAATAAAACCTAGACAGAAACATATCATACCTACGAACAGCAAGACCACCGAGAAGTTTGTAACGTAGAGACTCAGCTTGAGCAATGGCACAAAGACCTCTGTTGTTAACCTTTTCAGCATAAAGCTCAACACTGTCTTGAGGAAACTTGAATCTCTTCTGTACAAGAGATGTCAATTCCCTAATTCTCCTTCCCTTCTCACCTATATTCAAACATACACAAACCTAATCAGATCTCAACACACAAATACCTTATATATATATAAACAAATTCAACATACCGAGAACGTTTTGAGTACGGGTGGCTCTAATGATGATCTCAGTTCTCATTGGCGTTACCCTAACCTCAACACCAGAGTAACCATCTTCAGCAAGCTCTCTAGTGAGAACCTCGTTCAATTCAGCGTAGAATACACCGTCCGCAACGAACTGCAAAACTCAACACAGATATTGAACTAATTCATATACGATGTAGTGAGTGAGATCTATTTGAAGTAAAAAAAAGGATTTAGAGAAAATTTACCTTTCTCTTCTTGCTGATTTGCGTCGCCATGTTTGTGGAGATGCTGATGTTTGCCGATCGCTGAAACCCTAGAGTTGGGAAGAAGAACGGTAATTTGGGAATAAATAGTGTGGGATTAGGGTTTGCTAAGGCTCTTGCTCGTGCTCGTTCGTTGATAAAAGCGGCCCATTTAATGATGAACTCGGCCCAATTTTTCTATTCAAAACATGTATGTTACTACAAGCTTCTATGTATCATCCAAAACAAGGGATTATAGGACTCAAATAAGAAATGAAAACACTCACCAAAAGAATCAGAGACAAAGCTAAGGTAATCTTGAGGTATTAATCTTCTGTCGAATCCAGGTAAAATATCCAACACGGCTAAGTACAAGCAATACAGTGGTTACAAATAACCTTCTCCTTATCTCACTCTTAAAGAATCTTTCTGCTGCATTATTAAGTACTGAACTAATACGAACAAAACCAAGAAACCTGTTTCTAAAAGACTTAGGCTTATTATCCAGTAGTGTTTTGGAGACAATGGAGGTATGAGAAATAGTAATGTCTTGTGAATTTGGATAAATAATATCCAAATCTAAAGCATCTGTATGTATCTCTTCACTGTTGATAGAATCATTTCTGAGCTTATCAGAATAATATATCGAAAAACTTTTCTTTTCTAGATGTCTTCTGTTCATCTGTATATAATGGCTTCCTCTTGTTCTTAACAAATTCATAGAAGAGCATTTTGTAGATTTAAAAGCTTGAGAACACAAAAATGGCTCCCCTGCAAATAACATCAAAGTTAAACACAAGTCTCGACAAAGTTCAATTAAATAGATCAAATTGTAGGATCAATTGAAAAGTTATGAACTTTACAGAAACAGTGTTGAAATAAGGGTTTAGCAACGAAACTATAACGCTTGTGTTGTATTCCAACTACTCTACTTGGTAAGTAACAATCTCTCGATGAACTTAAATTCTGAGGAAGAAAAAACTTACGTTTAGAGAAGAAATCATATGAGGGATGCGAAAGCGAGATTAGTCTGAGAGGAAAATGGAAGAAGCAAGCTTGAGAAGTATTCATCGAGAGAGGATGAGACTGGCTCCAAGGAAGAAGAAGAAGCTCAACAACATCGGCTTCTTTCAAAAGTTTTCATTTTTTTGTGCGCAAATATTAAATATATTATTTTTATGATATTAAAAAAATGATTACTTTCTTGTCAATAAGTCTACATAACTCTATTCCAGTAATTGCAAACCCAACTGATCCAGTTTCTTTAGATTCGCCTTGTCGTTCAGACCGTAAAATTTTGATACTTTGGTCTTAATTTGTTCTTATCAAAGCTTAATTTTTGCTTCCTCTCTAAAGCTCTTATTCACTACTTCTTTACAGCAAACCCTAATTTGCAATAAGAGGGGTTTCATCTAATTGTTATAAATCTCCCTTCTTTTGTGGCCTGCTGATTATGGATTCTGAAGAAGATATGCTCGATGCCCACGATTTGGAGTCTGGAGAGGATGATTTCTACAGCGATGATTATAATGATAGTGATGATGGTGAACCCGATTACGGCTTGGTTGAGGAAGACGCTGATGATTCTGCCATGATCGCCTCGCATCGCTCTCAGGTAGACTTGATTGCTTGATTGCTTGTTCTGTTGGTGTTTGGTGTTGAAGGTGAATTTGTGTGTGTTTATGACTTGGCTGCTTGCAAAATGTTGAAGTTCCGATGTTTTCTATGATAAAGTTGTCATTTTGATCCGGGAGTTGAGTTTAGTTGAGGTCGACGAAGTTTGTAGTCAGCCTTTGTTTATTACTTCACTTGATAGGTTTAGCCTTGATGATTATGGTTGTTAAAATATCAAATTTGTTGTCTTTGTTAATGGAGAGTGTTTAGCTCATCAAAAAAAGGATAAGTACTAATGTTTGACCTTTGCACTTCTCATGATATTCTTTGGTTCTCTAGTTTAATTTGCGGTAACGTTTAATGTTGTGGTCATAGTTGATTTGGTAAATTGATTATTGCTCCTTGGCTATAAGCTTTTATGTCTAAACCTGTTCTGCGGACTACGTATTTGGCTGACACTCTTATGTCTACCATGTAGTCTCTCTCTGTTGTTTTTTAGTCCCATGTATACTTTTGTTTTTTTATCAGCATTGACCCATTATTACTGTAATACTACTTCTTTCCAGAAAAGCTATTCTGTTCTGAGGGAAGAAGATATTCGCAGGCGCCAGATAGATGATATTGAGCGAGTTTCTGTTGTCCTCTCAATAACTGAGGTTGAAGCTAGTATTCTGCTTCGCCACTTTCACTGGTAAATACCTTTTTACCTTTACTGTAAATATTAATGCTGTGTTTCTCATTTGTATACATATGATTCCTTGTTTATCTCATCTTTTGGGGTGCCAATATCAAATGGTCTCTCTAGTTTTCTAGAATGTATATCCATTGTCATTTTTGTGTATTTTTAGCTTCGTGATGTAATGAGAAACATCTCATTTCAGGAGTGTTGGTAAAGTTCATGACGAATGGTTTGCAGACGAAGAGAGAGTTCGGAAGACTGTTGGCATTTTGGAGAATTCTGTTGTTCCACCATCTGATGATAGTGAAGTATGTACTTTGAATTGAGAATCTTAAGTGGTTTTACATGTTTTCCGTCTAACAATTCATGCCTCACTAACACATGATCTTGTGTTTAGCTTGCATGTGGAATCTGTTTCGATTCATACCCTCCTGAGAAAATCGCTTCAGTATCTTGTGGCCATCCTTTCTGCACTACATGCTGGACAGGTCAGTTATTTTTTTCTTCATTAGCATCCCCAAGATTAGGTTTAGTGAATTAGATGTAGGCAACCACTAATTTCTTTGAGTTTTCTGAAACCAACTTTTGTGCTCCATTTTTCTACTACAGTATCTGTTGAGTGGCAACTTACTTTGCGATGTACATTGTATGCCATCACTTTTGCAGGTTATATTAGTACAACCATTAATGACGGCCCAGGATGTTTGATGCTAAGATGTCCTGATCCACCTTGTCCTGCAGCTGTTGGTCATGATATGATTGACAAATTAGCATCTGAAGAAGACAAGGAGAAGTACAATAGATATTTTCTTAGGTCTTATATTGAAGACAACAGAAAGGTATAGCTCCCTAGAAAATTTAAATCAGAATACACCATTTATCACAGAGTGATCTAATGTTACAGGCACATTTTTCTTTCTATTTAATTAAACCTTTAACATCAAATTTATCCATTCTAGCCAATACTATGATAATACTTCTTATTGAGATACCATATAATTTCATGTCTATTTTTGTAGCATGTTTCTAGTGGTATTAGAAGATTCAATTTTTTCATGATTACATGTTCTTGAACTAGCTTTAATGCCTTTGCATTGAGCAAAGTAACAAACTATATTGGTCTCTCTCCATATTTATTCGTATGATGTGCTGTTTCTGATTCTTATATTGCTTTTGCTCTGGTTATTTGGTTCAGATGAAGTGGTGTCCTGCCCCAGGATGTGATTGTGCGATTGATTTGGCTGCAGGGTCTGGAAACTATGATGTGTCCTGCTTGTGCTCGTTTAACTTTTGCTGGAATGTAAGCTATTAAGGCCACTGATTTTATTTCAGTAACTATTTCAATGCTTTTGGTTTATCAATAGCACTGCATTAAATCTGAATTTCAGTGCACTGAGGAGGCTCACCGACCTGTGGATTGTAGCACAGTTTCTAAATGGATATTAAAGAACAGTGCTGAATCTGAAAATATGAATTGGTATCCACTCTATCTATATCCTTTTATTTTGTTCGTGTTCCTGATCCCTAACCTTTGGCTTTATATAGAGACATAAATCTAACCACCCTTGAGCATCTTAATTTATCTTATAATTCTTGGTAATCAAACTTTGTCTCTTTATGCTCAGGATACTTGCCAATTCAAAGCCTTGTCCGAAATGCAAGCGGCCAATTGAAAAGAATCAGGGTTGTATGCACATGACATGCACACCGCCTTGTAAATATGAATTTTGTTGGTAATACTTCACTTTGGTCTATAACGTCTTAATTTGGTTGATATTGTATATCTGCAATGTTGTACTAGAAGCGTGTTATGTTCAATGCTAATAATGGTGTTTATATATCTACACCTATAGGCTTTGTCTTGGTGCATGGATGGATCATGGGGAAAGAACTGGTGGTTTTTATGCTTGTAACCGGTATGAGGTGGCTAAGCAAGAAGGACAGGTAAGGCCTCGGGTACTTTGATCGTTGGTGGTAACATTTAGTCATTTTGGATGGTGTTACTGAATATTAATATGGGTTGATCTTTACTTGATAGTATGATGAGACTGAAAGGAGAAGAGAAATGGCCAAAAATTCGCTTGAGCGATACACACATTATTATGAACGCTGGGCAAGCAATCAAACGGTATGCAAAACTCTATACTTCTTATGCCTTATGAGCTTTCTAGGTTTTCATTATTGATTTCTTTGTTTGTGGGTGATTTGGCAGTCGAGGCAAAAGGCTATGGCGGATCTGCAGGAAGCACAGATGCAGAATGTAAGACTTGTTATATTGTTTAGAATTTTGCTTCTTTCTGGATCTCTTTATCTCAGTGAGTTATATATCCCAAATGTTTCGTGGTCTTAAAACTCGTATAGCGTTGTTCTTCTGCTCTTTGTGTCTGTTTGAAGCATTGGCATGCATTTGAAACCTTTGTGTTTATTTTATCCGTGGGAGGAAGGTTCTGTTAGAATATTTATTTGAGAAGTAAAACGTTTTGGTGCTTCTCATATACTCTGTTATCTATGTTCCAGCTTGAGAAGCTTAGTGATAAGCAATGCACACCAGAATCTCAGCTCAAATTCATCTTAGAAGCTTGGCTTCAGGTAAGAAGATGAAAGTGTTTAATATAACTAGTGAGGCCGTTCCATATCATTTTTCTTAAAAGTTCTCATGTGATTTACTCCTGCAGATCATCGAATGTAGGCGAGTATTGAAATGGACATACGCATATGGATACTACCTACCTGATCATGAACATGCCAGACGACAATTCTTTGAGTATTTGCAAGGTCAGAACACTCTTTTGTTCAACTATGAATCATTTTTTTGCATCAGAAGCAGCTTAACTTTTTTCCTATTGTTCAGGGGAAGCTGAGTCAGGTTTGGAGAGGCTTCATCAGTGTGTAGAGAAGGACTTGGCTCAGTTTCTCAATGCGGAAGGTCCATCAAAAGATTTCAATGATTTCCGGACAAAACTAGCTGGCTTGACCAGGTAAAGTGATCAAGCCATACATTCTGATAATGGTAGTTCTTGTGGTAGTTTTCCAAAGAAGCTCAGTGACCTAGTCGAGATTTTGAACACTTGATTCTTCTTATGAATGCCATTAACATTTTTTCAAAAAGCTAAACATGTGCTTCTCTACTTTTTTATTCATACAGCGTGACGAAAAACTACTTTGAGAATCTGGTGAAAGCTCTGGAGAACGGTCTTGCTGATGTAGACTCACATGCAGCTTGCAGCAGCAAATCAACAAGCTCTAAATCAACAGGTTGCAGTAGCAAAACAAAAGGTAAAAGCAAAGGAAGTTCCAGAACTGGTGTATCCAGCAAGAACCCTGATGGCAACTGATAACAATGTTTATCATGTCCTCACCAAGGTAAAAACCCCGAATTGATCAAAGAAAAAGCTCAAACTGCATTCACATAGTGAAACTCTGAATCTTCTCTTATGTGTGTGCATTGGTTTGGATTGTAGGGTTAAGTTTCTTAATTATGTATGTATAGTATAAAAGAATATGCATGTGTTGTGTCTCTAGACATTTCTATTACTTGATCTGCAATGGCAAATCTCAGTGACCTCTTTGTGTCTGGTTTTAAAGTAAAGAGAGCAAATGCTACTTGCTTTGTGTTTGGTTCTCTTACATAACCATTTTATTTGTAATATTGAATTCAAGTTACAACATCTCAAGAAAGTGTTTAGTATTGAGTTCAAGGTACAAGAGTTTCTACTTGTGCACAGTTCCCAAACATGTTATATACTAAAACATTACAAGTTGAGAGATGAACAACTTGATTTTTTCTTGTTCACAAATCTTCTCTTCTTTAGTTTCTTAGACCTGAGGGTTTATATGTTTTGGAGACCATAAGCTCCATAGATCTGTTCTTGTGGACATCAAGTAGCTTAGCTTTCTTCCTTGCTATAGGGAACTCCATAGAATATGATTTAGGACCATGATCCCCAAGGTCTTGTTTGAACATTTTGATGCTTAGAGCATTCAACAAAGCTCTTGAGTACTGTCTTGACGCCATTTTCCAATCAGTCCCTGATTTCATCATTGCCTTAAACTCATCAAAGCTTATCCTCCCATCCTGTTACCACAAAGATATGTTAAGAAACTGGTCTTATGACTCTCATGAGCCTTTTTGGCTTTGGTTTTGTTTCATTTACCTTGTTGAGGTCAACATCAAAGAAGATATCTTTGATCCACTGGTCATTACCATTACCTAGTTTATCATCAAAGAGAGCTTCCTTGAGCTCATTTAACTCGATAAATCCGTTTTTGTTCTTGTCAAAATACTTGAATGCTTCTTGCAAATGCTCATCACATCCCATTCTCTTCAAATGTATTGCTAATGTCACAAACTCATCACAACTCAACATCCCAGTTCCATCTGTATCAGCTGCATCCATTAACATCTTCACATCGCCATCGGGAACAACTTGTCCTATCTTCTTTAACCCATCTCTTAGTTCCTCAAATGTCAAGTGACCACTCTTATCAGTGTCCATAGTTTCAAACATCTGTACTATGGCTGCTATCTCTTCATTTGGTAGATTGTCTGCTACAATCTGAAAGAATACAAATTTTATAAACCGAGTACAAGTTTTATAGAGTAAATTCATCAAATCTTTATGAAATCAAGAAACTAATATATATATATACCCTGAGGACTTTCTTCTTGAACCTGTTCATCAACAAGAACTGTTGAATCTTGGTCCTGACATTATCACCAAGATTGACATTTGGTGCTCTCTCTGCGTTTTGAATCCATGGATGTTCTACAAAACATAGATCAATGGATGTCATGGATTAAACTTTGTAATTTTTCTATGGATGAAATGTTTATTATTAAGGTACCAAGAACTTCTTGAACTGTGAGTCTGCTATAAGGATTTGCATCAAGCATGTTCTTAACAAGTTCTTTCGCTTCATAAGAGACTTTTGGCCATGGATCTCTCTCGAAATCGATGTTCCCTCTTACAATAGTATGCGCGATTCCTTCTTCGGTCTCTGCCCAAAAGGGAGGAACACCACAAAGCAAGATATAGAGTATAACACCAGCACTCCAAACATCTACCTCAGGACCATAGTCTCTTCTTAAAACCTCTGGAGCCATGTAATAAGGACTTCCCACAATCTCATTAAACCTTTGTCCTGCAATATATATCCATTTAAATCAAAACCAAGTTCTTCCAAGATAATGACATAAAGATTCAAGTTATTATACCAGGTTTGAAGAAAATAGAGAGACCAAAATCAATGGCTTTTAGTTGTGCAGACTCAGTTTCATTTGAAAAGAGGAAATTTTCGGGTTTAAGATCGCGATGAATCACTCCATGTTCATGACATACCTTAACAAACAAGAAACATAAAGAACCAAAACACAAAGAAGAAAAACAAAAACAGAGTTTGGTAAATCACCTTGACAACTTCAACAATGGTTTTAGCAACAGATGCAGCTGCTCGTTCAGTGTAATGACCTCTAGAAACAATACGGTCAAAAAGCTCTCCTCCTTCACAAATCTCCATCACAAGATAAACCGCATCTTTGTCCTCAAAAGCTTCCTTAAAGCTAACAACATTTGGATGTTTGGGTAAAGATCTCATGATCTCAACTTCTCTTCTTACATCCTCAACATCAATCTCTGTCCTTAGCTTCTCTTTCGATATCCTCTTACACGCAAACCTGAATACACCAAAATCAAAACCGTTAAAGACAAGACAAGATAAGACAAGAAAAGAAACAAGATTTATCAATATACCTTTCCCGGGTAATGATCTCAATACATTCATGAGTAACACCAAATTCACCACGGCCTAGTTCCTTCCCTAGTTCATACTTGAGATGAATGTCATCTCCAATAGGTTCGGGAAGAACACGGCTTGGTGGCTGGAAAATCAATCTCTGGGAAAGAGTAGTTGAAGAATCGAAATGAGGAACAGAGGATGTTCTACTATTACTACTGTTTTGTCTTCTTACTGGTCTCCTTCCAAAAGGATAACCTTTCAATGGAGATGAAACACAACTTCCCATGGGACTTAGTTTTCGAGTAATCAAAAGGAAGAAAATTTATTCAAATGAAACCCATGGGAAGGAATAAAGAAATAAGCTAGCTTTTGTTGTTATTTTTTTTTCTTAGTTTTTTAAAGTTTTGTTTTTTTCTTGTAAGGAGGTTTTGATCTGTTCTTGTGTTTTGTTTTCTATGTGTATATTTGAAGAGGAAGTCCTAAAAGAGAGGAAACAAAAAGATTGAATGGATGGAGAAATCTTTCTATATTTGGTTATTACAATTTTGGTCGGTTGAGTTTTTTTCAAAAATCTGTTAAGTTTGTTGTCTCTTCCCGCCATTATATATCTCAAATTTAACAGATGGTTTTAACTAACTCGGCGGTAAAGAATACAACAATCTAATCTTAATCTAAATGTAGAAAATATAGGAATGGATAGTAAAATCTCTATTTTGGGAAAACATAACTTAAAATTAATATTTACGAAATAGAGATATATATGTTAAAATTAATATTTAGGTTTAGATTGATGGTTGATAAAAAAATAAATTTGATAAATATTGTAAGACTAATAACCAAATTATTCAAAATAATTGAATATATATATATGTTTAGTTTTTTTTTGTTTTCGTCATATATACGTTTAGTTATATTTGTGAAATATAACTAAATTTTGTGGAAATTTAACAAAACTTTTAATATTTTGCTTCAGTTATATAACAATGATACAAAATATTAATTTACATATTTCAAAAAAACTTTCATAAATTTAAATGGTCGATGCAGTGTATTTATTAAATCTAATCCAACCAGAAAATAGGAAAAATATAAATTATAAATATTAAATTAAATAAAACTCAAATTCATACCATTTTAAATTAAATTAAATTGCACCAACTAAACCAGAGTAATTACATCGTAGCAATTCCGGTTCGGTTATTGGATTTGAGTGAGCGTCTCTCAATATAAATATGCGAGAAACCCTAAATTCTCTAATAAACTTAACACAGCCACTGAAGAAGAAGGAAATGGCGTGCACCGTAGATTTCCGGTGCCTTGACGAAGGATTCGGCGGCAAAACCAACAAAAGGAAGCGTCAATCTCAAGAACAATCAATCACCGATGAAACATCAATGGAAATCGATCAACCTCATTCTCCTTCCGCAAAGCGTAACGCCGTCGCATCCTCTGAAAATCCAAACAAACCTGTATCTGTACCTATGGGAAAACCAACTTACGACGGTGTAATCGCCGGGAAAGTATCAGGACGGAATTGGAAACAGCCACGAGCTCATAGAGCTTCAGGGAGGTTTGTGAAGAACAAAGGACCAGATCTGGAAGAGATGAAGAGGCAAAAGGAGATAAAAAGAGCTTATAAGGAGAGGAAGAATGAGCTTAAGGAAGAGATAAGGAGTAATAAAGTTGAGAAGAGGAAGAAGAGAGAAGAGAGAGAGAAGAGGAAGAAGGAGAATATACTAAGAACTGGTTCTAAATTGCAGAAGATTACAAACCCTAAGACACTGAAGAAGATTGCTAAGTCTAAACAGAGAAAGCATCTTAAGAATATTCCTGAGGAAATGTTGAGTGGTAACAAGAAGAAGAGCATTACTAATTAGTGATTTGTGTGTTCTTCTCTTGGCAAGTTCCAGATTTTAATAGTGAGAAACAGTCTTTTGCTTCAACAGATAAGAACCCATAGTTTAAATTTCACTGAGGAAGTGATAAAAATCAATTTAGAGGTGTGATTGAATCTGACTAGATTATAACTGAACTTAAGTATAATCTAGTTAATCAGATTTTGATTATGATTTGGTTGACTTGGATTTGTTGCACCTTAGTCATGTTGTTGTTCATGGCTATTTCTTGCTATTTCATAGACATTGTTGGTATGTTTCTGATGTGTTCTGGCCTCTGGGTTCCTTCCTCTCTTTGAATTACAGTGAAGTTAGCTTTTCTTCTTGTGAGTATATTTCAATTGTAGTCTTGTCTTTTGTGAAAGAGCTTTATAGTTGTATACATCTCCATGTTAGTCTCTTCTGTTCATGATCTTACAGAACATGTAAGCTAATGTTGTAACATAATGTTAAGATTGAGATCTTTTGAGAGTTTTGTTTGGTTAGTAAAATTCAGATATGTGATAATTTTGTGACCCGAGCGTTTTGAGTATATATTGTAGTGGGGTTAAGTTGCAGACACTAAAATTAGTTGTCGGAAAAAGTTGAGTCACAACTTTAGGATTCCTTAGGAGTTAGTAAAATTTGATTTCAACTGCTATATTAGGTGAGACAATGGCTCTAGGTTGGTGAGTTTTAAATCTGTTTTCAGAAATGTTAAATTTACACAAAATTTTAAGAGAACAAATATACCATTTGAGAATTATACAAAAAAAAAAAAAAATTGGTCAAAGGAATTACATAATTATTGAATAAATAAATAGGAAAAAATAAAACAAATATTAAAAAATTAGTTTTTAAGAAACAGAGAGTCCAATTAAACAATCTATTATCTCTTCTCTATGCTCTCTTAGAATCTCACCAAAAGACGAAACCTATCCTGAAAAAAGTTTCAGTCTTTACGAATTCCAAAGGACCATGAAAAACCCTATCCTTATGTAGCTCTTCGATTCCGTATCACCACACAACTTTTACCTTTCCAATGGCGTCAACGCCGCCTCACTGGGTCACCACCACCAATAACCCTCGTCCATGGCTTCCCCAACGTCCTCGTCCTGGTCGTGCCGTTACCTCAGCTCCTCCGTCTTCCTCTGTTTCTTCCGCTCAACTATCACAAGCTCCAAACTTTTCTCCTCTACAAACCCCCAAATCAGATTTCTCAGTTCGTCAATCGACTCAATTCGTCTCCACAACTAATCATCATCGCCAAACCAGGCAAAATCAAAACTACAACCGCCGTCCATTTCTTCCACATCGTCCCTCTTCTTCCTCTCCTCGTGGCTCAGCTCCTTCGTCTTCATCAGCAGCTACTGTTGCTCCAGCTCAACTATCAGAGACTCCTCATTTTTCTCCTCTACAAACCCCAAAATCGGATCTTTCCTCTGATTTCTCAGGTCGTCGATCAACTAGATTCGTCTCCAAGATGCATTTTGGTCGACTTAAGACTACAATGGCCACTCGACATAGCTCTGCGGCGGATGATGCACTTCAAAGCGTTTTCAATTTCTCAGGGGATGATGAGAGGCTTCAGAATCTATTGTTGAGCTTTGAGTCAAAGCTACACGGCTCTGATGACTATATCTTTATACTCCGTGAGTTAGGGAATCAAGGTGAGTTCGATAAAGCTGTTCGCTTTTATGAGTTTGCAGTTAAACGAGAGAGGAGAAAGAATGAACAAGGGAAATTAGCTAGTGCTATGATATCTACTCTTGGTAGATTAGGTAAAGTAGCTATTGCTAAGAGGGTTTTCGAAACTGCTTTTGCTGGAGGGTATGGAAACACGGTTTATGCCTTCTCTGCTATTATCAGCGCTTATGGAAGAAGTGGGCTCCATGAGGAAGCCATTAGTGTCTTCAACTCCATGAAAGGTTATGGCTTGAGGCCTAATTTGGTTACCTACAATGCTGTCATTGACGCTTGTGGTAAAGGTGGAATGGAGTTTAACAAAGTAGCTGTGTTTTTCGACGAGATGCAGAGGAATGGTGTGCAGCCAGATAGGATAACTTTCAACTCTTTGCTTGCTGTTTGTAGTAGAGGAGGGTTGTGGGAAGCAGCAAGGAATCTGTTTGATGAGATGTCAAATAGAAGAATTGAGCAAGATGTCTTCTCTTACAATACACTTTTGGATGCTATTTGCAAAGGAGGTCAAATGGACCTTGCTTTTGAAATCCTTGCTCAGATGCCTGCAAAGAGAATCATGCCTAATGTTGTTAGCTATAGCACTGTTATTGATGGGTTTGCAAAGGTTGGAAGATTCGATGAAGCTCTTAACTTGTTTGGTGAAATGAGATATCTCGGTATTGCATTGGATAGAGTTTCTTACAATACATTGCTATCTATTTATACAAAAGTAGGTAGATCTGAAGAAGCTTTGGATATTTTACGAGAAATGGCATCTGTTGGGATTAAGAAAGATGTTGTGACTTATAATGCTCTTCTTGGAGGATATGGGAAACAAGGAAAATATGATGAAGTGAACAAAGTTTTCACTGAGATGAAGCGAGAGCACGTATCGCCTAATTTACTGACCTATTCCACCTTGATCGATGTGTACTCGAAAGGAGGTTTGTATAAAGAGGCAATGGAGATATTTAGGGAGTTTAAGAGCGCCGGATTAAGAGCTGATGTTGTTTTGTACAGTGCATTGATTGATGCATTGTGCAAGAATGGTTTGGTGGATTCTGCTGTTTCTTTGATAGATGAGATGACAAAGGAAGGAATTAGTCCAAACGTTGTAACTTACAATTCCATAATCGATGCCTTTGGCCGTTCTACAACTATTGAGAGATCAGCTGATGGTGGAGCCAATAACTTAGAAGTTGGATATTTGTCTTTCCCTTCTTCTGCTCTAACTGACTTAACTGAAACAGAGGATAATCGAGTAATACAGTTATTTGGGCAGTTAACGATCGATAGTAATAGCCAAATGAAGAAAGATTGTAAGGAGGGTATGCAAGAGCTCTCCTGTATATTGGAAGTTTTCCGCAAAATGCATCAGCTTGAAATTAAACCAAATGTTGTAACTTTTTCGGCGATTCTCAATGCTTGCAGGTTTGTTCCTCCTTTGAATCATCTTCTTGAAGTTTAGGTTTATCATTGATTAGTTCTATGTGGTTTCTCTTTGATATGGATTCTTATTTTGCTCACATGTTTGTATCAATGTAGTCGGTGTAACTCATTTGAAGATGCATCAATGTTGCTAGAGGAGCTTAGATTGTTTGATAATAAGGTATATGGTGTTGTTCATGGACTTCTCATGGGGCATAGAGAGAATGTGTGGCTCCAGGCTCTGAGCTTATTTGACAAAGTTAATGAAATGGATGGTTCAACTTCTTCTGCTTTCTACAATGCTTTAACCGACATGCTTTGGCACTTTGGTCAGGTAATATCACAATCATATTGTCAAAACCTAGTTTTGGAACCTCGTTTTTTTATGCGTACTATTAAGTTCAATGGCTTACTCTTGGAAACCTTTTGCTATAGAAACGAGGTGCGCAACTGGTGGCACTTGAGGGAAGATCTAGACAAGTTTGGGAGAATGTGTGGTCTGATTCATGCTTAGACTTACACCTCATGTCTTCTGGAGCTGCACGAGCAATGGTTCATGCGTGGCTACTAAACATACGCTCAGTTGTCTATGAAGGTCATGAGCTACCTAAAGTCTTGAGGTAAGCTAAGAAAAGCTCTTCGGTTTCTTGATTTCTTCCTATACTCCATGATAGCCTATGAATTTAGTCCAATCTCTTCTTTATCAAAATCTCATATGCATCATGTCCCAAACCCAAAGTCGAATGCTAGGGTTTCTTGTGATAACAACTATCAAGTAGTTTGATAGGTTTAAGGATTACAATGTCTTTGAAGATACTCATTTACGCAATTTCGCCTTGTTTTACTTATCTTTCGTGATCGTCAACTCTGTAACTAACCAGGCTGTTTCAAACCTTGTGTAGCATATTGACTGGTTGGGGTAAACACAGCAAAGTGGTTGGAGATGGAGCATTAAGACGAGCCGTTGAAGCTCTTTTAAGAGGAATGGATGCACCGTTCCATCTCTCAAAATGTAACATGGGACGGTTCATATCAAGTGGTTCGGTTGTAGCAACTTGGCTACGTGAATCAGCAACACTCAAAATCTTAATCCTCCATGACCAGTTAACCACTACAGCTACTACAACAACAACAGAGCAACTTGAAAAGCCTTCGGTTATGTTACAGCCTCTTCTTTTATAGAGCTCTTTTGTGTAATGTTTATGATCATAAGTGTGTGTATTGGTCCTAACAATGTTTGGTTCTGTGCTAATGTTTTGTAAACAAACATCATAAACAATTATGTGAAAAAATGGGTTTTCTTATAACCCAAAAAATCATGAAACATTTTTTTAAGCTAATCTATAGTTTTTATTTTTTAATAAAATAATTAATAGTGGGAGAGTAGATATTATAAAATTCATTTATGGAAACTAAACATAATATATATATTAATATATGTCGTTTTGTAAATCCGTGACTGGTTTTAGTGAATCCACAGGTTTGTAAATAATAAAACCACTATGATATTTATAATTAAATAGTTCAACTTGTCTGACCAACCAGTGCTTCAATAATTAAGTTACTTATTCAATGTGAATATTATATTTTACTTTTGGTAGGATTTTAATATTTTATCCAAAAAAAATCACTTCACTTTGAAAATATTTTTGAGTTTGTCACCTTTTGACCAGACCATAACTAGATCTAAATCTGTCCAGCCATGATCATATTATTTTTCCTTTGATTTTTAACAAAGAAAACAATTTTTATTTTATCGTCTAAAACAATGTCCAAACGAAACTAAAGAGCTTGTCTTAGTTCGGACACCGAATAATCGAGTTAAAAAAATTCATCAATAGTCTAATACAATTAAAGTAAATATACTTTGAAAGGATAAATAATTTTATTTATCTTTTTGTAAAAAAATTAATAATTTTATTTAACACGTGAAAGTATCTTGTTGGTGTTTTGTCATTATCCAATTAACTAGAGAAGATAATATTATAACACACCTACAAATATATAGTAAGCTTATTATTTACGCAATTTATTGACTATTCTTATTCTGATCATTATAAGGACAAACAGAGACTATTTTCTTCAACAAACGAAATATAAAATAAATATATATACTCGGCCAAATGTTGAAAATGTAGTTAGCATTTTATAAATTCAAATATATAAATAACTAATTTCTGGATTTTTAAAAGAGAAATTTTTATAAATATCATCAAATTTAATTTAATTTCCGTAAATATTATTAAAATTAATTTAGGATAAAATTATTATTTAATAATAATTTAATAGAATTAAAAATTATATTATATATTGGAAAAATTACCTAAAACTTAAACAATAGATAATAAACTCAATCACTAAATAACCCAAACAATAAAAAACTATAAAATATAAATGATGATATTAAAAGAAATTATTTTTTTTAAATAGAAAATATTCTATATATTATTTTACAAAATTAATTTTTGGATTTTTTAAAATAAAATATATTTGTATTTTATGTATATATTTGGTATTTTATTTTATTTTCAATAGAAAAATATATTATTGAATTGTTATGTTATTATTTTCAAGTTCTAATATATTGATCTTTAAAATAATTAAATAAATTTAAAATAATAATAATTATTTTTAAATATATTTTTTCTAAAAATCATAAATGAATACTAATTAATCATCATATTTCAAAATTTATAATATATAAATAAAAATTAATTATGAGTGGCCTCTTGCACCAGTCGCCTCTTCGTCTGTCTATATAAACCCTTTTATTTCTCTCCTTGCTTCATTTTATATTCATTCCTCTCACTATATTCTTATATATCTCCGATAACGATCCAGAGATCTCGTTTCTAATGGCTTCCAACAGTGATAAAGGCCTGATCGTAAGCTTCGGTGAGATGCTAATCGATTTCGTCCCAACTGAATCCGGTGTCTCACTTGCTGAAGCTCCTGGATTCCTCAAAGCTCCAGGTGGTGCTCCCGCTAACGTCGCTATCGCTGTTTCTCGTCTCGGTGGACGCTCTGCTTTCGTTGGTAAACTTGGAGACGATGAGTTCGGTCATATGCTCGCCGGGATTTTAAGAACAAACGGTGTTGATGATCAGGGAATCAACTTTGATACTGGAGCTAGAACTGCTTTAGCTTTCGTTACGTTACGTTCTGATGGAGATCGGGAGTTTATGTTTTATCGGAATCCTAGTGCCGATATGCTTCTCCGTCCTGATGAACTTAATATCGACCTAATCAGATCCGTATGTTAAATCTCCTTATATATCTCTCTCTCGATTTGAAATTATATAAATCTTTGATTTGCTTCAGATCTTCTTCATGAGATCGATCTACTAGATTTAAATTTGAATTTGGAATGTTAAAACGGTGTAGTATTGATCAAGCTATTGAGTTTTAGAAACGTAGAAGATGAACGAAGCGGTGATTTTTCTAGCGATATTTTCGCGGGTCTATATTAATAATCATCGCCTTCGGGCATGTGGATATAGATCCACGTGATTCCCACGTGATTAGCCACAATTATTGACCTTTTCGTGATTCACAAAACATTTATAAATATAAAGCTTTTAGTATACATTTTTTACAAAACTATCAGAATCATTTGATTTTCTCTAATGAAATATTTCTACTTTGTTTAACTAGTTTTACATTATTTTATTTAGTTTATTAATAAAAATATATTATAGTAAATATATACTTATATTAAAAATTGTATTTATTATTTTATTTTATNTAAATATAGCAGTAGATTTTAATAACAATCTTTACATTGAACTAAATATGAGATCTAAGTATTTTCTGTTTCTTTGTTGTGATTTAAAGTGAATATACACAAAAACGTGTAAAGTTTGATTATTTATAGCAATGATATGAAATGATGTCAGGTTGAAATTTTTTGGCTAAAATTGTGAAAAAAATTAACTTTACAGCTAAATGTCATAGCAAGAACCTTTTGCTTTTCTTGAATAGTTTTGATAATGATTGATACCAATACCATCGTATTTAATATTCAAAACATATATAATCATATCAAAACTGGGTCCCTTTATAAATTACACTTTTATGATCCAAAGGTGCTTTTGTTTGATTATGTTAAGTTGTGCCTAATTTGATGTGTTTTACAGGCCAAAGTGTTTCACTATGGATCAATAAGTTTAATAGTTGAGCCATGTAGATCAGCTCATTTAAAAGCCATGGAAGTAGCAAAAGAAGCAGGAGCACTTCTTTCTTACGACCCAAACCTTAGGGAACCTCTCTGGCCATCTAATGAAGAAGCCAAAACACAAATCATGAGTATTTGGGATAAAGCTGAGATCATCAAAGTGAGTGATGTTGAGCTTGAGTTTCTAACAGGAAGTAACAAGATTGATGATGAAACAGCATTGTCCTTGTGGCATCCCAACTTGAAGCTCTTACTTGTTACTCTTGGTGACAAGGGTTGTCGTTATTACACCAAAGTAAATCAAACACATTTCAATCTTTTTATGTGTATATCATCACTTATCATAATCTTAATCATCATCATTACCAAACTTTGTAGAGTTTCAAAGGAGCTGTTGATCCTTTCCATGTAAACGCAGTGGATACAACAGGAGCTGGAGATTCATTTGTTGGTGCTCTTCTTACCCAGATTGTTGATGATCACACTGTTCTTGAGGTATATAAACATTTGAAAGAAGCATTTGATTAATCCAATGTGTGTCAATTATATGAATCTGTTTTTGTTATAGGATGAAGAGAGATTGAGAAAAGTGTTGAGATTTGCAAATGCTTGTGGAGCAATTACAACAACTAAGAAAGGAGCTATTCCAGCTCTTCCTACAGATGCTGAAGTTGTTAGCTTTCTTCAAGGGAAATAGAAACTTAAAAACAACTCGAGAGCTTTGTATTCTTGTTTTTTTTTAAGTTCTGTCTTCTTGTAATGTAATGAGTTTTACAAAGACATGTTTCAATTCAAGTTATCATCATCAGTTGCTTAATAAAATTGATAGTTTCAGGCTGATCAATTCAGATCAATGGTAAGACTTTAACACAGAAGTTACAAAAATAAATTTAATAAGTTGTAGTCAGTTTTATAACCACCAGGCCTGGGCTTTTTTCTTTATACAACTTATGGGCTTAAAACCCATTAAATCTTAAGCCTTTGGAGCTATACGAAATACTCTTTCCTTTTATTGGATGTATGTCTGTCCGTTTTAATTTTTTTTAATAAATTTGAAATTAAACATTATTTTTCTCATTCACATCTCTCTCACAAGTTACAAAATGTTGACTTTATTTCGGTAGTTGTGTACAAGTTAATAAGTTTTTAATTATGTTGTCTATGTGTCACCAACTATATTGATTAGTGAAGTAAATATCTGAAAGTAATTTTATTTCATTAGTTACTAAAGAACCAAAAAAAATATGTTTTAGTTAATATTTAACCCCCAAATAAATAATGGATTTTTAGGAATTAACTAAAGTTGTGAATTTTTTAATTGTAGATATTTTTATATATTCAGCTTTTTATAGCCTAAAGATAAAATAATATTAAAATGAAATATTCTGTTGAAAAATAACAAGAGGAGATATTATTTAAAAATGAATTTAATTTCCATATAATGAAAATGAAAACACTTGGTACCACATGTGTACCTTTGAAACATTTGTCTTTTTCTTATTTGGAAACGAATGTTACGGTCATCGATTCCACCAACCACGTTTAATATAACCCAATGTTTCAAAAAATCAAAATTCATAAATCATGTATATATATTCCTCTCGTATCCTTTGTAATAAAAAAAAATTAATCTCTAGTAGTATTAAAGTCACTTTTCCTCGTACGTTGATGTACTAATACAGGTAGTTTAGTTGTGTTGTCTTGTTTTGATTAATTTACTGAGTTGAGGTTGTCAAGTTGTATTTCACAAGCTACTTTGGCTCAAGTACAGTGTACTTTTTTTATCTAACCTCACATGGGAACCAAACAAAAACTATTTGTTAAAGTCTTTAGCTGTTTTGGGTACATTGTATCGAAAACTATGTGTTATATCTCTTTAACTAGTTTGTTGAACTGAAAACTATGTCTTATTGTTTAAGTATTATGTTAAAATTTAACTTTTGTTTTAGATACTAAGGGTTATACATCTTCAAGACGGGATTTACATTTGTTAGAAATTGGTTTCGGCAAAATAACCAACCCGAAATATCCGATCCGAAAAACACTATCCGAATCCGAAAAATTATTCCAATGGGTGCTAGACTCCTAAATCCAAATACATGTATCTAAATTCGAATCCGTCGGTTAGAAGCTGAAATCTAATTATATATATAAATAGTTAAATTATTCTAAAATTTTTAGTTATATTTGTGAAATTTTAGTTAATATTTTTTAAATTTAATAATTTTTTTCTTTTTTTTTCAATATTTCTTCACCCGAAACCGATCCGTACCCGTACCCGAATCCGTATCGAACCCGACAAAATTATTCCATTGGGTATTAGACTCCTAAACCCGATATACCCGAACCCGAATATATTTTATCTGAACCCGATCCGTTTATCCGAATGTCCAGCCCTAGTTAGAAATGGTCTATCGTGACTTGAACCCTAACTATAATGGTCTAGATAGCAATAGGAAAAAATTTAGAATATTTTTTGTTATAATGTTTATAATAAAACTCGTTACTCTCATCTTAATATGTTATATCATTCTAGGAATATTGATAAGTAGAAATTGTAACAACCCAAAATGTAATTAATTGATATATTTGTAATGAGTATGAATGTTTGATTGTGAAGGAGGAATATATTATATTGAATAGTGTGGTCAGTGACTTCTGACAAAGCTACTACTTAAATCATGGTCATGGACCATTGGGTATCATATACTTATTGTCTATGTCTGCACACATGTCACTATCGTTTTTGTTTTAGAATATAAGTGTCATAGTAAGGAATAAGGATCTTAAAATGTATTAGAGTTCTGATTTAAACTTTGTCACGAATATTTTCGAAATAAATCAACTAAAAAACTTACCAAAACTATGTACGTACTTAAGGGGAAGTAGCCAAGTAGGGTTACAATGAACTCTTGTTCTCATTTTTAACATATGTACAATGATATGTACGAGCTTTAGCTTACATACTTGAGCACATGCTTATGTCTACATATGGATCTTAACATGTGAAAGCTTATAATCTCTTTGAAAACAAAATTATGATGTTAGATTATCTTTTGATAAACATATTCGTGAATTATATCACTTCAAGTATTATACTGAGCTATACAACATATAGAAACGGAAGCAAATTTATAAAATAGACAATGTACAAAAGCATAAAAATAATTTAAAATAATTAGATATGAGTTGAAAACATAAATTATTTTATTACAATTTAAAATTAATAATTATAATTATTTATAAATTCAAATCTAAATTATCATTTTTATTTTTTATTTTTTTAAATATATTAGATAATTTTGTTTTGAATTATGCTTTATAAATATCAAATTCAAATATTATAAAATAATTTTATCAAATAATCAAATTAATTATGGCTAATGTTTAATTTTATATTTTGAACGTTTTAATAATTAGATATAAAAAAGTTTTAATATCTATATTAATAAGTTTTAATATCTATATTAATTTCGAAAATACAAGTTTTAAAAATAAAATCTCAATTTTATAATTTTTATTAAAATATTTGAAAACAATATAAAAACTATTAAAAGAAAACACATCTTAAGAAATTGTTTTAAAAATTATTAAAATTATAATTAAATCAAAATATTTTTTTTCACCAATTTAAAATTTATATTATGCATAAAAGTTATCATAAATATTAATTTAAAATAATTTTTAACTATATAATTAAATAATAATTAATACATTTATATAAAAACTTGTAAAAATTTTATATTTTAAAACAAAACCAAATTTTTAAAATTCTTTATATTTTGAAAAAGGAAAATACTAATTTAAAAAAAAAAAAGATACTTAGATGTGTGCACTATGGTCGATATCATTAAAAGGTACAAAAGAAGATATCATCATATCATACACTAAAATATTTAATATATTATTATAATAGTTAAATTTATTTCGATTAATGTACTTTGTATATTGAGACGTGCATCAATGATCACTCTTGAAATTATTTAAGAGAACCAAAAAACATGCAATCAACTACTTGAGATCTCTATATAGACGAAATCATAAATTATACTATATGATTCTGATTTTTATTTCATTTTAAAACATTAATTTGACTATTTTTACTCAAATCACACAAAACATATAATTATAAGAACGTAACGCTTAATAAAATTTTATTTTAATATACGCATCCATAAGCAATAAACAGACAATAAAATACAAAAACTATAGGAAAAAACAGGCTTTTACATAATTACATTACATATATTTTCTAAATAAAATTTGACTATCTATATAGACTTAGTTTAATTTAAACTTTTTGACAACTTTTAAATTCAAAATTTTCCTTTAAATAAAATTCAAATAATCCATTGACTATACTGAGTATATCCTTTTGTTATTAATAATTTATAATAAACTTCTTTTAAATAAAATTGACTATACCAAATATATACTCTTTTGTATTAATAATTTACAATAAATTTATGAATAAATAATCCAAATACGGTAGAGTACGGATTTTCATAACTTTATTATAAAACTACAAATACAAAAGAGTATATACTCAGTATAGTCAATAAATTATTAAAATTTTATATAAAACCAAAAAAAAAAAAAAAATTTATAACAGTACTCTTCCAGCTACCAAACGAGAGAGTTCTGCCTGTAATCACGTACATCCATAAAGCAAAGTATATATTAACTTTAGAATAAGTCAAATTTTTGAGTCACTCTAAAAATAACAAAATAATAATATTTACTAAGTTATTGCATGTAAATATATTAACACCTAAGTGCTTACGTGTCAACTTCAACAAATATCATGATATTTAACATTTGTTGAAGTAATTAATTTTTTCATATAATACTATAAATAAGAAGACAACCCTCATTTTTATTCTTCTAAGTTTCCCAAACAAGAACAATCCTAGAAAGAGATCTCAAATGTCGGTAACATCAACGGTGGAAGAGAGCCACCGGAAAGATCCATCTTCACCGGAGAAGAAGAAGAGAAAATGGACGTTTTGGGATAGAAGATGGAGGAGATTAGATTATGTAAAATTCTCAGCTTCTTTCATTGTTCATTCTCTTGCTCTCATGGCTCCGTTTTATTTCACATGGTCAGCTCTTTGGGTTGCGTTCTTGTTTTATACTATTGGTGGTCTTGGTATTACGGTGTCGTATCATAGGAACTTGGCTCATCGGAGTTTTAAAGTTCCTAAATGGCTTGAGTATCTCTTAGCCTATTGTGCCCTTCTCGCTATTCAGGTTTATAACCTATAGTTTTTATTTGTATTTTTTTTTTTAACCTAGATCTAAAACTTTATATTATAAAACAGGGAGATCCGATTGATTGGGTGAGTACACATAGATATCATCATCAGTTTACAGATTCTGAACGTGATCCACATAGTCCTAAAGAAGGGTTTTGGTTTAGTCATCTTTTATGGATATATGATTCAGCCTATCTTGTTTCAAAGGTTATTTTATTTCTTTATTATTAAATAATATTTTATTTATAACCAAAATGATGAATTAATAATAATACAGTGTGGAAGAAGAGCAAATGTTGAAGATTTAAAGAGACAATGGTTTTATAGGTTTCTTCAAAAAACAGTAATGTTTCATATTTTAGGATTGGGACTTCTTCTCTTCTACTTTGGTGGCATGTCCTTTGTTACTTGGGGAATGGTAATTAAATTCTCTAATTAATTTTTTTTTGTAATTAAATACAATGGTTATAAAAAGTACATATTCTTAAAATTACTATAAATTGTAAAAATTAATTAAATATAGGGTGTTGGAGCAGCATTGGAAGTGCACGTGACTTGTTTCATAAATTCACTTTGCCATATTTGTGGTAGTCGAAGTTGGAAGACCAATGACACTTCTCGTAACATTTGGTATGTAAATAAATATTAATTTTTAATACATTTTTTGGTATTAGGAGACCGGTTCATGATTTGGTTATTTATTTATGGTTAAAGGTGGTTATCGATATTTTCATTTGGAGAGAGTTGGCATAATAATCATCATGCGTTTGAGTCATCGGCTAGACAAGGACTTGAATGGTGGCAAATTGATATTTCTTGGTACATTGTCCGGTTTCTTGAGATTATTGGTTTAGCTACTGATGTGAAAGTACCTACTGAGGCTCAACGACGTCGTATGGCTATTGTCCGTTGAGGATTACTTGTCCTAAAAGAGTCATTGTTTTATTTTCTTTTTTAAGTTTTGAGTTAACGTTTTCGATGTGTTTGGTATTTTGGACCACCAAGTTGCTTAAGATATTTGTCGTAATTTGGTACTTATAAATGTTTAGTTGGTGGCAATTAATACACTAATTATGCTCTATTTTTCACTATATTAAATTAAAATATCTAATAGTAAACAAGGAAATAAAAATTGTAAAATATTAACTCTGGTTTTGCATTAAAATATAGTTAAAAAATCTTTATTTTTTAATGGAAATTTTTAAAATTTTTTAGTAAATTAATTTATATATTCATAAAAGAATCATTTAGAAAATAAGAAATTTTTATCGTACCAATATTGAATATTAAATAATATTGAATATTTTTTTAAATATATAAAATTTTGCATTAAAAATTCTAAATACATTTTATATTCGAAGCAAACAAAAAAATTCTAAACTTTATTATAAGTAAAGACTTATTCAAAAGGTGATAATTGGTTGTTGGAGATTATGTAGATAGCTTTATAAAGTTGTAAGCAACATTACCATGTGAGATATTTATATTACATGAAACAAAAAAATAATTGTAAATAAAGAAATGCAGAGACAAAGACTTTTTCCAATGGGATTATTTTGGATTTTTGTTAATGTCGACAGAAATGATAATTTGATATATAAATCCAAAGTTTGAGTTGTCTATAGAGCCAGACAATGAACTACTGTCCACTCTTGTTGTTTACCTTTGCTTTTTTTTACATTGAAGTCGGCACACTGTTGGGTTTTGTTAAAAAAATGGCACACAATTTTATAGTCTCTTTTGGATTTTCTTGAAAATGGAAAAATAATTTTACTTTATGATTTTATTCTTGGTGGAATGGTATGATTTTGACATAGGTGGTCCTAGAGCTAGAGAAAAATAAATTATACTCTTTAATTGAATCAAAAATTTAATTTGAAAACTAGTTAGGCTTCTATAAATTAATAATGTTAAGTTTAATATTTTATTAGTTTATAGATAAAGTAATAATTATTATAGGAAGATTTGTCTAACTTCAAAAATAATTCTTTTAGAGATAAATTACATATTAAAAATATTTCTATAATTAAAGCTATATTTTTCGTTAGGGCATTCAGACTGTTAGATTAGATCGGTCCTAATGTCATATTAGAACTTTATAAGTTTATATCTACTTAAACCTCTACATATTTTTCTCATAAATAGACTCAGAACACACACAGTGATCTCAGTCTATAGAACCACAATATCAAGGAAGCTGTGTAGTAGCCATCTCTTGCTTCTTTTCTTCCTCTAGACGAGATCTGATTGTTTGCGGAGATGTCAATTTGTTTATACTGCACATTAAACATGCTTACATAAACAATTGAAAAACCCCATAAAAAAAAAAGTATGTTAACAATGTATATGATGTTAAAACTTAAAACTCACCAGACTAGTAAATCTCCACATGATGATCTTTTCTCAGATATCCATTCAGGAACAAGTTCTTGCATTAACTTAAGTTGTTCTTCAACTTCTTCTGCAAAACATTTAAGTGATGTAAGAAACAGTTAGTATAGTTTTCAAACAACATAAAAAAACAAAGTTGTGGCTTACTTCTGTCAGTAATATCGGAATGTCCAGCGATAATCTTGTGAACAAGTTCTTCTTTTGTGATAATCCAACGTCTTATTGATTGAATTAGGAAATGTATGACATTGAAAAGTTTAGGTAGACAAGCTATCATCCTTCGTCTTCTCTTTGCTAGTGAGATTGCTGGATTTTGATCTTCGATTGCTTTTTTCTCTTGTTCTTTTATCTGAAAGTGAGTAAAACGATGATAAAATTATCTCAAGTAAGCAAAGACTATCTCAGTTTGTAATCTTAGAGAACCAATTGAATCACTCTTAGTGTATTACCGCTTGTCGAAGTTTATTTGGAAGTATACTGAGGATTTCATCATCACTGGATTCATCTTCCTCTTCTGGTACTTGATCAATGTGTTCATCATCTGTCATAACCAGAGCTTCCTTGTCCTCAGGATAAGAATCAAAGTTCAAAGACAACGAACGCCTCACAAGCTTAGACGGTGGGTCAGTAGAAACATCATCTGGTTCTGTATAACCACTGCTTCTTTTCTGCGAGCGAGCTGCTAGTGACGTACTGAAAACCCGGGCAGGAGTCGAAGAACACTCAGGTGGAGTGGAAGCTACAAGAACTTGTGTGGATTCAATTATAGCCGGAGTTGAAGGCACTTTAGCCAAAGTTGATATTGGTTTGACTGGAGTTGAAACTATGTTAATAATCTCAGACAAAGTCGGAGTTGGTTTAACTAGACTTGAAGTTGTTTTAACTGGACTTGATGATGAACTAACACTCTTCAACTCAATATTTGAGTTTTCATTTAGTTTCCTTCTACTAAATAACTCAGGAAGTGGTTCCTCTGGAACTTCATCACCCTATAAAAGGTTTATAAAAAAAACTCAATTAGTAAAACTAAAACATATAAGAATACAAATTTTTGCATTCATAGAGAATAATAATAATACCTGAGGATGAGCTTTAACAAAATCTGCAAGTCTTGACCTAAACACTTTTCGTAAACTAATCTTCTTATTCTCTGATTCAGATTTCTCTATTGCATCAGCATTAAGTGTAATGTGAAGATCTGGTTTCATACAACAAGTTGTTTCATCATGTATTAGTATTCTCTTAATCTCAATTGCTTCTGGTATTATATGCTTTACTTGACCTAAGTGACTGTAACTAAACCTCCTGCAATTTATGAATTACATACAAACATCAAAAAGAGACTCTTGAAATTGGATGCTTTTTAATTAAGTTAGTGAATCTATATATATATACCTTTCAGTTAAATGTTGGATTTTTCCAGAAATGTTTGAAAATGTTGGCTTAGAACCTCTCAATTTTGATAATAAGATTGAACTATCCAACGCATCAAAGAACTTACCCAGAATCTCATACCTGTTACAAATCCAAATCCAATTAGTAAAAAAAGAGATAAAAATTGTTTTTTTAAACCCTAGAAATTAGATTTACTTCTCAGGAAGCTTGTCTCTCTCTGTATTCTTATTAGAGCTTATTTGTTTAAAGGTAGAAGAAGACGAATCGTTTTTAGAAAACATGAGCTGAGTTTTAGCTGATTTGACCACCGGATCATCAGATCTACGACTAGATCCAGCTGCCTGACGAATCTCTTTCACGGATAAAGCTACGGATCGGTTTCTAGATCTACTATGCATGTTCTCTAGCGGCTTTTCCGGCGTAGGTAAAGCTATAGAAGCTGGATTAAGGTTCATAGTCTCCGATTTCGAAGACGGTGAATCCATTGACAATCGTTTCTTTGATTTGAACGGAATAGATCTAGAAGAACCCGGTGAACTCATTTTTTTAACTGTGTCAGATGCAGAGATCGAGAAAGTAGAGGATA
This sequence comes from Leavenworthia alabamica, assembly GCA_000411055.1. Lineage (NCBI taxonomy): Eukaryota > Viridiplantae > Streptophyta > Magnoliopsida > Brassicales > Brassicaceae > Leavenworthia > Leavenworthia alabamica. The sequence goes on from KE157717.1 coordinate 47,284, forward strand.
GCGAAGGGAGACGATGAAGAAGAAGGGTTTATTTAGGCGCCATATCCGACGTGGCGTTACTCCCGCGCCCTTCTACCCGTTGCTTCCCGCGAAAAACCTATTAACGAGGAAGCCCATTAGTTAGGCCCATTATCGTTAATTAGGCTCTTTTAGACCAAAAATTTCTTGGGCTCTAACGAATCTTTCCTGCATTTTTTACGACTACAGAATCCATACATTTTAATTTTTCTTTGCTCCTTAAAAATTCAATATGAATAAGATTTATATACACATATAATGATATATTATACACATTTATATACACATATAATCGACCGGTCTAAATTAGTAAACCAGGACTGAACCAAAAAGATAACGAACTGAATCATAAACTCAAGACTCAAGTCAACTTTTGATCTTATAGTCAAGTCAATATGAGCTAACATTTCTGACCTGCATATATTAGCTCCGGTCTTAAACAGCCTATCATAAAAAGAGTAAAAAAATCAGACCACAGATTCGTGCTTCAGCTTTTAACTAATCATATGACTTAACTGTCATTGATGTAAGAATTTTAACTACTACCCTAAAATCAAACCGGTATAATTTTTCTTTCTTAAATTAAAAAAATTGTATATAAATATTAACATATGAAGATACAGATGAGAAGAACAAACTTATGATTTGAATATACAGTTGCTTATGGAACACTACCGCCGTCTCTTCTTTTAGATTTATATAGTTTTGTTCTTATATTATATACATTATTTTAATGCATACTTTTGAGTTATATTTGTAACATTTGACGAAATTTTAATAACATACAAAAAAAAAAGATATGATTTGCTCATGTGACTGATGACTAAGTCATGACAAAACTTAATAAACACGTGTTGTAAATGAAGATGCATGCACTTGATGATCTCACTTTACTTTCAACGGATGAACGTATTGAATATAAAATTATAAATAAATGAATTTTTTAGATCGTTCCAAGTCGATGTGAGAAAAAATGACTTTTTTAAAACATATTATATTTACACTTTTCTATTAAAATAATAGTACAATAATTTGAGTACTATTGTTTTGTAAATCTGTTAAATCAATGGGAACATATTGATACTATGCAGGTAGAGTAGTAAAAAATGTGACATTATGATATTTTCTTTTAAACAATTATTTTGATTAAAATAAAAATTAAATAAATAAACAAGTATCATATTTTCAAAATTAACATTTTAAATGATACTAATACAAATGTTCTGGTTTTGTATATATTTTTTTTAATTTCTACTACATCATTAATATTACAGATTTTTAGGGATGCGAAAACAACTTCCACTTACGATAATTCTATGACACAAATACTCTTTGATATGCGGTTCTGAATATATGACATTCCCATGATAGATAAGTTCTCCCCGCAATATTCGGATATTCGACGGACGGTTTTGCGGATACGACATCCTTTCTGGTTTTGTATTTATGTTTTTAAATTTTTTTTATTCAAATATATGTATATAATATATATATATATATCCAATAAGCTATATAAATTTATAAATCGGATTAATAGGGTATTATACTTAATCTAATTTTCTAACTTTAAACGCACTTGAAAACTTGTTTTTTTGTATAATTCAATTGTATTTTTTCAATTCAACTAATAAATAAAAGAGGAAACTATGTATAAGGTCATATTCAAACCGTCCAGTTGAATAAAACTTGCCTAACAAATTAAGATCGGCACCAGCCCAGTCTAACAATTAGAAGAATTTAGTCATTTACCATCTAGATGGTCTCTGGTACTTGAGTTTTCATTTAGGTAAACTGATAATAAAATTAAAAAAATGTTCGAATTAGGCCTCGTGGGGATTGCTTGAAATTATTCAAAAACATTAGAAAATTTTCTATTAATTAATCTCTTAGTGATAATAAAGTATATATTTTAACATATGGATGCATGCATGTTACCAGTTTGATGGCTATTTCATAATACCTATCAATCTATGAAAACTATAGAGTTTAATGTCACAAATCGTTCTAACCTTTAACAAGTTGATCAGTTATATTATTATTTCCATTAGGTATTAAATATTACTAACTGTTAAGTGCATTAATCAGAGATGAATCTACTAAGCTTTATTATACTTATCCTTAATTTAGTGAAGATGTTGTTTGCAATAAAATAACAATGGTTTATTATAAAGTTACAACAACATTTAAAAAATTGATACACTTGACATAAAATTATTTTTCAATAATTTGTATATTTTATTGAAAAAACATTGAGTGGGGACATTGAACCCCATGCATATTGAGGTACTTTATGTTAAAGATGGCTCGGAGGATTAGATAATATAAAACATTTACGGGTTTATTAGGAACTTGGTTTAATTTAATCTAAAATATTTCTGTTCATGCACTGTCTCTCTTATTAACTTTTTAAAATTATTATTTTTGCTTCAAATTGTTGTAAAATTCACATTACTATTACATTACAGTGGTCCAACATCTATAACTCTCGCTCGCTCCAATTTAAAACATTTTCAACTTTAAAATATATAATTTACTTTAATTTTATTAGTGTGTATACTTTGAAAGTGTTTTGCCTATGATTCCTTTTAACCCCAGATCAAGTGGGTACATCTGTCAAACGAGTCGAATCCGTCCCGCTATGGATTTCGAAAAAATTTTATCCGTAAACTAATCTGTGGATTTCAAATTTGATATCCGCATCTGTCCGGCGTTAATAAAACGGGTTGGCGAATAATCCGCTTAATGAGATAAAATATGATTTTTTCTTAATTTCTAAAAACAACATATATTTTTCCGTAAAAAAACACATATTTAATAAAACAACAAGCATTTAATTGATAAAATTCCAAAACGACACATAATTGCGGATATCCGTATACCCGCTTTTATAAATAATTCGACTCGCTCCCGTCTCGCTTTAATATATCTTAAACTGCACCCGCATCCGCTAATTTAATTCTACAATTTTCTTGATCTGCATCCGTCTCGCAGCGGATTAAAACCCACGGATAATAAAACAAATTAACTGAAACACCCCAACCCGGTTCTCTAGACTCAAAACCGCTAAATTAAAAAAAATTTTTATTAACCAACCGATAATCCCATACTTATCGGTTCTAGATTCCGGATTATCCTACTAACAAAATAACTAAGTCTTTAAACTTCAATAAATAAATAATTCCAAAATAACTCAGAACATTAAATCTCAAATTATACCTAGTCACAACTAGGTTCTCAACATAAACTCAAATAAAACGGAAACACAACAACCGGTATACCATCGCCTCCCAGCTGCTGTACCACGAGCTCAACATCAAGGCTNCCAGGATCGACAAACCATTCCATTAAACTAAACTCGGCAAACCATAACCCTAAACCGACTTAGTGATCCTTAACCGGATCACGGATGTTACATTAACAGCCCTAATCACATGTGAGATAATTACATAATTACATTAGATCACTTTATAACCAAAAACACATGTGACTCTTGAAATAATATGGATAAATTTGTTGTCGTTATAATGACAGTTGTAACTAAAAGGGGAATGCACTTGGACATTTAGGTCAACAGTCTTCAAAATTTACGGCAATAACTTTTTTTTTTTCTCTTTTGTTTTTTTTGTTCTTACTTTGCACTCTTTTGTGGTGGGAATAATTCAATAGCCATATTTTTCATTTATAACACATGGAAATGTAGTATGAACATGACTCAACAATGTTATTGATTATTTATATGAAGTAGCCTAGAGTTTATATGAAGTAGCTGAAATTTTATACTTGACGAACTCGATATGTTTAAGTTTTAAAATATATTTATTTGGGAATAAAATATTGAACAATGTAAAAAAAAAATAAAGGGTCAAAGACGAAACGTATTTTAAAATATTATCATTTCATCTCTGAAAATATTACAAGACAACAAAACTCATAAAATTTGATCAGTCAAATATTTAGCAAAATAATTGGTAATTTACTAAACAATTTTTTTCTTTAATTTTATACAAGCTTACTCTCTTCTCTTGGAGAAAACGTTTATAGAATTACAACATCTTTAAATTTAAGCACAAACCCCGATTATATATAATATAACACTATTTGAAATTGTTTTAATTCCATTATCCCAAAAAATTATAGAACCGAACCAAAAAAAAATATTCGTCAAGGCATAATATTACTGAAAATTTATTATTCACAAAATACTAGTAAACCATTATTCGAGTAATCTCAAATATTGATGTTATATATACAATTTAGATCCATATTAATTTAGCCATTTTATAATATTATTAAGGGGAACTAGTTTTAGCTAAAAATAATAAATTAACCTTTGTAAACATTAAATAAAACTGTTTTAGAATTTATACTAATTAAGTTTCCGGTTTAATTATAAATGTCGCATTATGGATTCCTCGTCCAACTTCAGTTATTCATCTTTTAAGAACACTAAAAGAAAAGTCAATTTCGTAAAGCTAAAAATGTGACGTTACAATCGATCTTTATTACACAACACTATGCTCCAACCATAAACAGACCAATAATTTCTGTACTTTTGACCAATAGTTATCGTGTTCCTGTTTAGGGTTGGTTCTGATAAATATAATCTTTTTATCATTATTCTAATATAAATATTTAACCCTATACAAATAATTGTTGCAGCAACGACAAAAATTTGAAAAATATGGTATTACGTTTACAACAGTTGGATAATTAATAATGATATATTTTGTGACCTAACTTGATCGTCTTTGACAATTATGAAAATATGGTAATTTTTAATTGTTATCTAGTTTTTTTTGGTCATATGATGCTTCAAGCCATCATGTTCCATCTATTTTACAGTAATTCATCGTGCAAAGCTTGGATTATATTGAGTGATGAGTGATTCTATTTTTTCAAAATATATAATTCATATTAATATAGACCAAAAATGAAAGAGATAATTTGATATAATGTTTTGAAAAAATGTAATATATTGTTTGACCAAAAATATCTATATAATTCCCGAAATATATATGCAATACGAAGGTGTCTAGAACATTTGCCAATAACAACACCAAAATATGTTTAACCAAAAAAAATGATATATATAAAATATATATTTTCAATAAAAATATATATTATTAATGAAAATATTATGAGTTATGAAATTATTGGCATATATTAAATCGTTAATATCCACGAAAGCACGAGACAACGAGATACACTTTCCTTTTCGAGTCAATCCTATCAGACTTTTTTTTAAGTACTGTTACTGTTACTACCATTGTCTCGAAGGACATAAAGCGGGTCCCACAATCAAGTTTATCAAACCACACGTGGCAGAAATCCGACACACACCATAACAGATCTATACTCAAATCTGATCTCAGCTATTTTGTCGTTTTCCCGCCGCCTAACGTCACTACTCAAATAGTGTCACGTAGAAATAAATTTATTTTTCGTATAGTGATAGATCCGTATAAAATCAGGTATTTTTATTGAAAATATTAAATATTAATTTTGTGGTTGGTCCTCATTTTTATATAATAAAATTTTATTAGTTTTTTAAGGCAGCCTTATTTGTCTATTGGACCTGTGATGATAATATAACAAATAAATTATTTCCCACTTTCAAATATCTAATAAATTCCATGTCTCTTATATATATATGATTAGGTTTTGAAATAACTTATTGTCATAACAAGAAGAGATAATAAGAAAAGAAAAAAAGAGAGAAATTATAATTTTCTTTAAAATAATGGAATATTCTCAAACTTCGATGTATTCTTCTCCGAGTTCTTGGAGCTCATCACAAGAATCGTTCTTATGGAACGAGAGTTGTTTCTTAGATCAATCATCTGATCATCAGTCCTTGTTTTGCCCTAACTATGCTTACTCCGATGACTTTTTCTCATTTGACTCATCGGAGATGGTAATAAAGGAAGAAATCCAAAACGGTGACGTTTCAATAAACGGCGACGTTTCTAACTCCGAGGAGGAAGAAAAGGTTGGAGTTGATGAAGAGAAGTCATACAGAGGAGTTAGGAAACGGCCATGGGGTAAGTTCGCAGCTGAGATAAGAGATTCAACTAGGAACGGGATTAGGGTTTGGCTTGGAACTTTTGACAAAGCTGAAGAAGCTGCACTTGCTTATGATCAAGCAGCTTTTGCCACCAAAGGAGCTCTTGCAACACTTAACTTCCCTGTTGAAGTGGTTAGAGAGTCTCTCAAGAATATGGAGAATGTGAATCTTCTTGATGGAGGATCTCCAGTTATGGCCTTGAAGAGAAAACATTCACTTAGAAATCGACCTAGAGGAAAGAAACGATCTCCTTCTCCTTCTTGTTCTTCTTCTTCTAGTTCTTCATCTTCTTGTAAGTCATCTTCATCATCTTCAACATCAAGAAGTAGTAAGCAAAGTGTTGTGAAACAAGAAACTAGTAATACACTTGTGGTTTTTGAAGATTTAGGTGCTGAGTATTTAGAACAACTTCTTATAAGCTCATGTAATTGATTTCAGCTATAGTTACTATTAAATTTTCAATTTTGTGTTAAATCTTGAAATTTGTTCGTTCGTTTTGCAATTTCTTTGGTTCTCTTAATTTTTTTGTCTTTGTTGTATCCAAATAAAATTATTGAAAGAGATGAGATGGTGATGTTGAAGTGTATAAAAAAATTAAAAAAAAAACTCTATTATTGCTTTATATTGCTGGAAAGTGTTTGTGTCCACCTTAATTAATACTTTAATAATATATTTTATGTTATAATAATTTTAATTTTCTATTTGTTTTTCTTTTTCCAGCAGTTTTCTGTTTTACAGGATAAAAATATATATATCTTGAATTTCTTATTGCTTAAAGATGTTGATAAGATAACTATAAAGTTTTTTTTTAATTTGTAGAGTGATTCGATTAGATCTACAAAAGGTATGATCTTATTATAATATATAAAAAATGTTATCTTATAATATAGTTATATCAATTATGACGTTCATATACTATACTGAGTTATACGTCATTGATGATGCTTTCTTTATCATTATTGTTAATATCATCATTTATTGGTTGTTTGACGTTTTTTTTACTAACTTTTTTTGCTTTCCATAGAATCATTCTTAACTAATAAAGCTAAAGATTTACCAATTAACATGGATTATCAAAATAACATGTCAAGATTTTGTTGGATAAAATGAGTTATATAGACTATATAGTATTTTGGTTAAAGCACATGAATATTTTTATCTTAAAGATGTGCATATGAATGAATATTCAGGATTAATAAATTTATAAATAAAGTAATATCATATTATTAAATTTACATGTGAACTATATTTTCATTTGAGTATTAGTTATTACTCCTGTGATATGTTTTCTAGGTTTAACTTTTGCTTTCCAGTTCAGATGGGTTGTATCAAATATAGAAACTAGAATTTGTAAATTTTGTTCATCAGCAAAATATATTATATAAATTATAAACTTTTCAAGTTATTTTGTATTTAATTAAAACAAACAAATCTAGGCATGATTTCATTTGCCATATATGATATGATAAATAAAACAAAAAAACTGAATAGAGATGCGACATGCTTGATGTTTTGACACTACTAGCTTGATCAGACATATATACAATAATGTACACAAATTCATGATATTGTTATGTGAAGATGGGTTTAATAATTCATCATGATTCATGAGGTATATATATATATATATATGATAAAATCTAAAAAGCAATAGTTTTTTTTTTCTTTTTCTTGTGATGATATTTTAGTAAACCCTTAAAGAGATTTTACATAAGACTAGGTCAAAGGTAAAAACAACAACCTTGTGTATGATTTTACATGAACAAATATTTTTGTAAATTTATTCTTTTATTTTATTTTTTGATTCATTCACTTAGCCAAATGTAAATTTATGAGAATAAAATTGTCAGGTGGTATGCTTGTTCAAAACATTTTTCATTTAAAATGTGAAAATACATTAGAATACATCTTTTTGTTACATATGAACATGCTCAAAATAAGAGAATTAGCAAAAGGAGTAATAGACAATAAGGATAAGACAAGAGAGTTGAGACAAAACCAAATCCTTAGATCTAAAAGATTTAATGGTACTATATGATTTATTAAAACCAAGGAATCAAATGGCAAATGTGAGAAGTCGTTGTGTTGATAAAAGAAACAAGTGTAAAGGTGTGAGGACCATATTCAGTGTGTGACAGTGGACAAAGTAAGTAACATGATTATTAAAGGATGTGACCAGACTAATACAGGCTCCTTGTTATAGGATCATCTTGAGAAAATCACCAAAATTGTAACTAAAACAATGGGTCAAACTTGTGTTATGAAATCATCATATAAGTAGAAATGATTCTAGTATCTGTAAAAGTATCTAAGTTTAATGATATAATAAAAGATAACTCAAGCAATTAAGGCTTGGCTTAGATTTAATATTTCTGAATTTAAAATTTAGTGTGACATGCAGAAGAGATAGCCCTAGACATTCGGTTTATTCGGTTTAAACGGTTCGGTTTTTAATTTGTTTGATTTTTAAAAATTAGTTTCGAAGTAAAACTGAAGAAAATATCGGTTTGTTCGGTTTGGTTCGGTTTTCGGTAAAAAAATATCCGTATTCAATCCAAATAAACTGAACAAATATAAAAATTCATCTTTCGGTTCAGTTTGTTCGGTTTAATTTACACCGAATAAACTGAATAAACCGAGGCAAAACATGATTTTTGACTATTATTCGGTTAACCGAATAAACCGAATATTGATTCAAACCGAACCGAACCGAAAATTGAATTAAAAATAAAAAAATTTCCGAACGGATTACTCACCTAAAACCGAACAAACTGAAACCAATAAAGTTCGATTCGATTTTCGATATACCGAACAAAGCGAACCGAATGACCAGAGAGTTAACAAGAGAACAAAAAAAATATAAATAAACGGAAACCACCGTTTAAAGAGATATACTTTGGAACATCTAAAAATAAAATATTAGGGTTTGATATTTTAATCCTCATACCTAAATCAATAAGTGTGCATGCACAAAATCTTTATTTTAAAGGCTTGAGAGTAAACATGGATTAAGAAAATAGATTAAGTTAACCTAATAATTAATAATGTTGGTACTTCAATCACTCTGTTTGCTATTGCAATTGCATATATGTTTGATCCTTTATATATCTACATTTTTATTCAATCATTATTACCTAAAAACTCAATCCAAAATACATATTTAAATCCATAATAAAGATTGGTATATTTATATATTCATTGGTTCACTAACCTTGGTGTTGAACAAGAAACACTAATCTCTCCTCCAGTGACATGGTAAAGATCAAGCTGAAGCTGATCAACCACTTTGGAGACAAACAACAAACAATTCATCTTCTTCTTCTGTTCAACTTTGATTGTTACTTCATCATCAAGAATCCTAACATTAACTTCATTTACTTTTGATTCCCTCTGAAGCCATTAACATCTTAGATTCTTAGAGAGTTGTTTCTTGAACATTGTTCTATTACATCGCTCTTGGGCTTCATCTCCATGTTCTCATCATCATCAATGTATAATATAAGATGAGCAATGTAAAGCATCGACATAGATTATACAGTTGTTGCCATATAACATTAAAACCATGTTTACATAAACCCATCCACGAACAAATCCGATATCATGGAATAAGATTATTATTCATTACATAACCATAAGTGTTTACAAAGACAGAGAACACTTATGTTCAATTAGCTCGTTCACGTAGAACATCAAGATCAACTTCAGTAGAATCAGTAGCTTGAATCTCATAATGAATCCCTTGAAGCTCTCTCCTAAACCTATCTTTAGAAGTAGCGTAAAGCATCTTTGACCTAATTCGTGAAGTAGAAGGAGACCTACAAAACACAATTCAATAATTATACTTAAAAACTTAGTCAAAGTAAAGATTAAAATTAATCAAATTAAAAAAACAAACAAACCAAGCGACAAAGAAGATTTTGCTCTTTTGACAATTATCAGAAGTGACGAAATCGAAGTCATAAACAGCGTATCTGCAATCATTGTCTGGAAGAGAAGCTAAGAAATCATCATATGTCTCTGTTGGGTTTCCAGTTTTTTCAACAATTACTTCTTTTTTCGATTCATCGATTTTAAAAACAACATAACGATGTGTTTTTTTCCTTTGAAGCTCATGAAATGTGGTTTTGCTTAGATCTGCTATACCCATTCCAGATGTTGCATTTGGCTGGAGACAATTAACAAACAAATAAAAAATCACATAATCTATATAACAAAAGATTCGATTTTTTTAAAGTTATATAATCAAAAGAGGACAAGGGTTTTAACTTTTAACATAGATTCATCAAAATCTTATATTTTGAGAATACTCAAAAGATCTAAAGTGTGCATGCCCAGAAGAAAAAAATACGATTTTTATTTTATAGAATAAAAAGAGAAAAATATTGGTTTTTTTTTTGTTAATTACCTTGCCAAGACCTCGGAAAGACATTTGATTTGAATTCTGCTTTCTACGAACCAGAGAATCGGGTTTGAAGAGACGAAGACTACAGCAATATGAAGAAAATTATTTATATTTAAAGGGAAAAATTTCGCTTTGCTCTTCGTGCACACTTTTGTTTACTAATTGATTTTTTTTTCTTTTGGGGAATTTTGTAAATTTACAGAAAATAAGTGGGCGGTGGCGTTAGAGCAACGCGAGGATTTTGACGTCATTATTATTATTTGAATAAGAGAAAAGTCGTCTTTCTTTTACGTGGGTCCCATTGTTTTTACACGTAAGCTAGTCGCCGCGTTTCTATCATGGGCCTATTTTGACCCATTAGTGTATAGAAACTAAAGCCCTTTGGGCCTCTTATAGTCCTCATTTCTGGTAAATTGACCCATTAGTATTAATTCGCTTTTTTTTTCAGCTTAAGTATTTTACGATTTTTTTTAAAGGACCTAATTTGTTATTAGAAGCTAAAGGAAAAGCTCATTAATTAACTAATTATGATAGAATGCAAATGAATGAAACAAATATTTGGAGATTCCTTTAGCTGTATCAAAAACTAATGCAAATGTTCATGCTCAGTTATTACCAAGCAAGTTCACTAGCTCAGCTTTCTTCATCTTTGAGATCCCTTTGATACCTCTTGATTTTGCTATGGCTCTAAGTTCTATCAGCTTCAGTGCACTCAAGTCTTTGTCTTTCACAGTATTGAGAGACTCATCATCATCATGATCCTCCTCCTCTTCGTAAAATGACTCTGGTTTCAGCTCTGACTCTGATTCCAGAATAACAACTCCTTGTTCAGATTCAGGTTCATACTCAGCCACAGGCTCAGGCTCGTACTCGGGTTCATCACGGGACTCTACTTGATCCTTTTTCTGGGTCCAAGTTACACTATAACTTGATGCTTGATCAAAAATGGCATCATTAGAATAACTGGCTTGAGATTTATTTCTTGGTACAGGCGAATTACGTCTAAAGCTTGATGCTGGCCTTGTAAAAGGTGTTACATTATGATCTCTGTTTCGCGAATCAAAACGATTGGAACTGTGATCTAGTCTTTCTTCAGCATCATCATCATCATCTCCTTGTAGCTGCTTCTCAGAATTAAAACTCCTAACTTGCTTCTTGCTTTGTTCTCCTGAGTGTTTCTTCAGTAACTTAAGAAGAGAGTCCACTGTCTCACTCTCTTTTCCTCCTTGTCCTTTAGAAGCTTCTTCAACCTTCTTTTCTTCTTTCTTAGCAACAGCTCGAGCTCGAAGCTGAGCTTGAACTTTCCTGAATAGGTTCACTATCTCTTTCTCTCTTGATCCAGGTGATGTAGCCTGGAACTTTGGAGAACTGGATAAAGAGAATACAGAACCGTTTTTGGGAGACAACATTTCAGAGTCTTCAAGACCATTACTATCTAAACCTACTCTATCTTCGTTTCGCCTGTTTCTGCCTCGGAAACCATGCTTGTTGTTTCGTGAGAAATCAGGATTGTTTCTCCTATGACCCGAAGAACTTGCTCGGCACACAGATGAAGTTTTGTTAGGACCAGATTTTAGATTTCCATTCTTGATGTGTAGTTTATGAACCATACATGAAGAGAAAGGCAATACTACAAGTGTTCTTTTAGAGAAGCTCATGCCATCAGAAGCTCCATATCCTGTTACCAAACCAATACCATATAGAAGAGTAAGCCAGAATTGGAGCTATACCAAAATCCTAAAAGTACAAAATCTCTACATTTCTTAATTCGACAAATGTGAATCGAAAAGCCTGAATCCATACAGTTACATTTGGTTCATATTCATTAGCAAAACAATGTAAGCAAACAACAGTCTTGACAACTGGATTCAACTTCTAACATATATCAAGACTTTAACTTATCAGAGAGCCAATGCTAAAGAATTATATGTGACTTAAAGAAAATCAAGTAAACTTTTTCATACAGCTTCCCAATCATTATTCAGTACATAAATGTATTCAATCAAATTCTCAAATTTCCCTTTAGATATTGGAAAATGTAACACAAGTAAACAGCCTAACAGAGAAAATTATGCAACAAAAAAAAAAAGATTCTTTTTCATATTATCAACTACTAACTTGACACAGTCATTTCATCGAACGAGTGGCGTTCATGAAAAAAAAAAACTATTTAAAACAGCGAACAAGAGCTTATCTTTAATAAAGAGAACGATAAGTTTTGATTTTTTTTCCAATACTAGCATTTTCTCAATAAAAGAATCATAAACTACTGAGAAATTAGTTAGTGGAATTACTATAAGACCTTTGACGAAGAAGAAGAAGGACAAGGAAGACACAAATAAAGCTTTTTAAAAAAAGTAAATAGAGAGAAAATGAAAAGTACCAGGGACGTAATCAGAAGTGAGCTTTAAAGTTCCTGAAAACGCCATTTATAGATTCAGACAAAGCAGATAATGATTTTTAGCTTCTTCTTCTTGCATTTGCTTTCCTCTCTCTTGTCCTATCTCAACTCTGTCTCTACAGTTCTCTTTGCATAAAAATATTATTGGGCTTTTTAAATATCATGGGCTTTTAAATAAGGGATTTTTTAAGTTAGCAATAAAGCTCATTATAAGGCTAGAAAGACTTTTTTTTTTTTTTNTCCTCAGACATATTAAAAAGTTATTTTAAATTTAAAAATAATAATATTTAACACATAAATAAAAATAATTTACTAAATCAATAAATCTACAAACTATTTAATATTATGAACAAGAGATATACTATCTCTTTGTAAATAAAGAATGTATTTTTAAGTAAAATATAATCAATAAAACTCTTATATCTACCAAAATTTTATTAATTTTTGATTTCAAATAAAACATTTTTACAACTTGGTTTTGCATTTGTGATAAAAGTCAAGTCTTTAGTCTTTACCAATGGTGGTTGTGTAATAATTATTTTCACGTTTCGTCTATTTTACTTTTCCAAATTGTTCAAAAAAGGACCACATCGATTCAATGTGTTTTTATTTTATTTATTTCATTTGGATTTTATCATTAACGTTTGAGACAATTTCAACAATGTATGATGTATCTCTCCAAACAGGAAACTATAGTCATTTTCACAAATTATTTTCTAGGAGTTGAGAATCTTATAAACCCTAATAAAAGTACCTTCACCTTCGACATATTGTAATAATAATAATAATAACTCGATGGTTGAAGTAATTATTGAATTTGTTGATGAATCAATAATTGCTATTTGGATTTTTTTTATTTAATTACAGCTTGCTTATAAAAGTATAATAATTAACAATGTGAAGTAGAAGATGAGCTAAGTGAATATAAAATTGATGCTTATAGAAATAGCTACATATATTAGTTCACTTATTTCTATATTATAATTTGTATAAGTAGCCAAAATTGAAACAGGTAGATATAATCATATAATGAAGGGTTTACCTAGCCATGGGCATTCGGTTCGGTTTACCGAAAATCGAGCCGAACTAGATCGGTTTCGCTTTGTTCGGTTTTACGTGAGTAAACCGATCAAAACTTTTTTATTTTTAATTCAGTTTTCGGTTCGGTTGGGTTCTGTTCGGTATGAATTAAATATTTTGTTACCCGAATAATAGTCAAAAATCATGTTTTGGTTCGGTTTGTTCGGTTTATTCGGTGTAAATTAAACCGAACAAACCTAATAAACCGAACCAAAAGGTGAATTTTCAGATTTATTCGGTTTATTTGGGTTAATTGGACTGAATTTGGAAATATTTTTTTACCCAAAACCGAACCGAATACACCGAAAAACCGAACCGAAGAAACCGTTATTTTTTTTTGTTTTACTTCGGAACTGATTTTTGAAAACCGAACAAACCAAAAAACCGAAAAAACGAACCGTTTAAACTGAATAAACCAATGTCCAAGGTTACTAGCCCAGGGCATTCGGTTCCGTTTGTTCGGTTTACCGAAAACCAAACCAAACTAGATCGGTTTCGCTTTGTTTGATTTTAGGTGAGTAAACAGATCGGAACTCTTTTATTTTTTATTCGATTTTCGGTTCGGTTCGGTTCGGTTCGGTTTGAATTATTATTCGGTTTATTCGGTTAACCGAATAATTGTCAAAAATCATGTTTTGGTTCGGTTTATTCGATGTAAATTAAACCGAATAAANTTTTTAGATTTATTCGGTTTATTTGGATTAATCGGATTGAATTTGGAAATATTTTTTACCCAAAATCGAACCGAATAAACCGAACAAACCGATATTTTTTCGGTTTTACTTCGGAACTGATTTTTGAAAATCGAACAAACCAAAAAAACCGAACTGTTTAAACCAAATGCCCATGACTATGTTTACCTAAGCTTAGTTATGAATTAAAGCATTAATGGTTAGGTGTAGGTTAAAAGAAGCTTATGATAAAGAAATAAAAATAAGTGAGAAATAAGGTTAAGGAGTTGAGTAGTGGTGATCTAGTTGGAAAAAAGAAAGACCCAATCATAACATAACATGTGCAAATTGCTCTTATATTACATCATCTTTGTCTTTTTCATTCTCTTATCAATATTACAACATGCATGTTAACCAATTGCTACGTTTATTAATTATAATCTTTACAAATATCATCAAAATTGATAAACACAACATGATTGATGTGAAATAAATGGATCTATAAATTTCTTAAGCTATTTTTTTTTGTAAATAAATTTTGTAATGGACACTGGTATATTATCAACTTGTGAAACTATTATACCTATATAGATTTTAGTTTTTACATTGATTTGATGCAAAGTGATCAGTTGTTTAAAAATTATAACAAAATTTAAAATTTAAAAATACATTTTGATCGAATAAACCCCTTTAATGCATGGTTTTATTGAATTTTTAAAAAAATGATTATGCTTTTTTTATTTCAAATTTATAGAACTAAGTAGCCAATAAAAATGTTGGCTTCTTTAACAAAAAAAACAATAGTTTAATTCAATTAAATATGACTCCATTTAATTTGATTCCAAGTCAACTTTATCAGCTCTTAAACCATAACTTAAGACTAATGGTTGTCTACAAAAATAAAGATATGTATATAACTTGATGGTTGAAGAATAAGTTGATCATTCTTTATTGGTTACTCCCAAAAAAAACAAAATGAGACTTTGTTTCGAACTCAACTTAGTCTCTTTGATTCTTATACTCTTCTCTTCATTGCCTATACTATTAGCACAACCTCAACAACACTTGTTAGGACAAAACAACAACACAAGAAGCTTGTTGAACCAAGGAAGATGTAATTTGGCTAGAGGGAAATGGGTTTATGATTCTTCATATCCTCTCTATAGTTCTTTTAGTTGTCCTTTCATCAACTCCGGATTCAACTGTCAGAAAGCGGGTCGACCCGATACTAACTATCAACACTTCCGATGGCAACCTTTCTCATGTTCTCTTCCTAGGTACTTGCTTATATGTATTAACCACTAGTGTTTTAACTAGCTATAATAAAAGCTTGGCTAATATATAATATATATGTTATTTTTGAAATATGTACAAGAGTCAAACAAAAATTATTTATTGGTATTTGTGTTTACTATATATAAAATGAGTTTTGTTATATACTTTGTTTGATTATTTTTTGCACAGAGAGCAATAAATATATTATTTTTATTTTTATTAATATATAATATATTTTTATTGGTCACTATATTAAAATAATAAATATATTATTTAATCTTTTATTGAAAATGCAAAATAATGCGTTTCTTTTGAAAAAACAAAAATAAATTTGTTAATGAAAATTTTAACTAATATATTGGTGTTTGCATGTGAAAGTAATTGTAGTTAAAATGATGTGTATAGTGAATATTTTTAATTAAAGGATGTATATAGTGAGAAATTGAAAATTGATAATATGAAATATTTTCTTCTTGGTTTGAGTTGGCTTATATGTCAAAAGAACATAACTGTGTAATGTTTTATAAGATATATTTATTTTTAAAAAATGAGCAAAATGAAAATATATAGATTCGATGGGATGAATTTTATGAAGAAAATGAGAGGGAAGAAGATAATGATGGTAGGTGACTCACTGAGTCTTAACATGTTCGAATCGTTGGCTTGTTTACTTCATGCTTCTCTCCCTCATGCTAACTACTCCTTTAGCCGAAGCCAACCTCTCACTTCCCTCATTTTCCAGGTTTTTTTATTATTTTTATTTATATATATATTTAAAAATATTCTTTAACTTGTTTTTTTGGATAAATTGACAACCAATGATATTATTATTCATGAACTTATAAACAGTTTCATGTTTCCATTGGTTAATGTGACAACTCATACACTTATAAAACAGTTTCATGTCTCTACGTTCAACTCCTTTACACTTTCGATTTTGTTTTTTAGTCAATTAATTTAATTTTAAAATAAGAAAAAAACAATTCTTGCAAAGTGTCTGCATGCTAATATTAAGTGGCTTAATTTAAGTCAAATGAGGATTAGATACGTAGACATGTTAATTTTCTTGGGGTTCCATAGATCAAACACTTGTCACTATTTAATAAAAATATAAAACAAAGAAAGAGGACTTATAGTATATATGAGGATGAGATATGACTATTAAATTATACATTTTGCAATTTGTATGAATATTAAATTTGTGAACCCGACAACTATAGGTTGTGAGAATTGAAATATTGACTATTCTGGCACAATCTAAGAGACTTCTCAATAGAACCAAACGTAAACAACACATTAGATCACTAAGACACGCCATATAGGCATATACCAAATGATTTTGATAACTACTTAGGTCTGTGTCTCCTTCACTGTCTTATTCTAATCACACCAAAGTTTATAATAAATTAACAAGTGGCAAAAAAATTTTTAACAAGTGGCCATTCAAAATTTTTTACCTAATTATGTTATTCAGTATTGATTATTTGTGGGGTCTCTCCATATAAATTTACATGTACACAATTACTGAACAGTCACAAGTCTGACTCCATTGGGCTGACTTCGTTCTCTAACATTAATGGTTTACATGTTTTTCTCTTTTGTTTTGGTCAAGGCATGACTATAGAATATAAGAATATACATGTCTAAAAAAATCGAAAAATAAAGTAACATCAACCAACTACTTCATTTGATGTATAAATATTTTTATTTTATTTTATAAACTAATTAATACTTGGTTGATCATATACCATTGTACTAATATATATATTCAGGAATATGGAGTAACGATACTTCTGTACAGAACACAGTTTCTAGTAGATGTGGTTCAAGAAAAAGCAGGACGAGTACTTGTGCTTGACTCTATCAAACAAGCCAATGCTTGGCTTAACATGGACGTTTTGATCTTCAACACGTGGCATTGGTGGACCCACACTTCTGGAATCCAACCGTACGATCACATTTATATAAACTCTCTCTTTTTATATATTTTTCATATAATATGGTTGTTAATACTAATTGTTTCATAGGTGGGATTATATGAGGGAAGGAAACACATTGTATAAAGACATGAACAGACTTGTGGCTTATTACAAAGGATTAAACACATGGGCTCGCTGGATTAATCATAACATTGACTCTTCACGTACTCAAGTCTTCTTTCAAGGTGTTTCTCCAGTCCACTACGAGTAAGCATTACATATGTTCCATCAACTCTTCATTACAAGTTTTGGCATATATGTACATTTTCAAAACATTAAATGTGTATTTGAAACAGTGGAAGAGAGTGGAATGAACCATTGAACTCATGCAAGGGCCAAACTCAACCGTTCATGGGTCAAAGGTATCCAGGAGGATTGCCTTTAGGTTGGATTGTGGTTAACAAAGTGTTGAGTCGAATCAAGAAACCGGTTCATCTTCTTGATCTTACTATTCTCTCGGAGTATCGCAAAGATGCACACCCAAGTCTTTATGATGGTCTCTCAAAGGGTTTAGATTGTAGTCATTGGTGTCTACCTGGTCTCCCTGATACTTGGAATTTACTTCTATATGCATCTCTTACTTCCTAGTTCTTGTTTTACATTTTACCATTTTATGAATAATACTTGAGGTTCTAGTGATTGTGATTAGTGATTGAGATTCCTAATGTGTTTATTTTATCTTCAATGTAATTAGTATTAATACTAGTTACATGCAATATATAATTTTCAATAGTTTTGTTATATTTTTATTTTTATCCAAACCACAATAATTAACATGCGTATATAAAGGCATGGGCATTCGGATTCGGTTCGGATTTTTCGGTTTTCGGTTATTCGAAGTGAAACATATCAAAACCCGAACAAAATCCGATTTAATTTGGTTCGGTTTCGGTTCGGATTGTTTGGATTCGGTTTTGTAAAAAAAAAAAATATCCGAAATCAAAACCAAATCTGAAAAACCAAATCCAAAAATCCGAGACAAAATCCGAAAAAATTCAAAACCCAAAAAAAAACTGAAATCCCTTAAAAACCGAAGCGAAAAATAAAAACATTAAAAATCCTTGTATAATTCGGTTTATTTCTGATAAACCAAAATAAGAATCCGATCCGAAAAATATCTAATCCATAAACCGATCGGTTTTAATATTTAAATCGGTTCGATTTCGATCCGGATTATTTGGATCGGTTTTTGGATTTCGGTTTCGGATATATGTCCATGCCCACATGTATATATATATGCCATGAATAAAGAATAAAGAAGAAGCATGTAACATGGAAATTACCATGAATATATATATAGCTTACAATACATCTCAATAAACTTGTAAAATCAATTCATAAAATCAAAATGTAATTTATTGCACACAAGAACAGTAACAATGTATAGAGTTCATCAAATCTCTCACCAGTAGTTAAAATCAAATAATAAGATAGAATTTGTTTATATACATGGAAGAAGAAGAAGATCAACAAGGGATCTTCGTTGTGAACCACTCCATAACATGAATAGGTGCTTTAATCAATCCTATTGCGATTTCAACTAGTACAGTCACACATAAGCAACAAGGACATATACATGATAACAACAATCTGCGATTTCACCAAAACAAAACAAAAATTCACCAGAATCATAAGCTAACTGATGAAGTTTAATGATATCAAATTTCGAATCTCAATTTAAGTAGAGAAGTCGGAGATGTGAGATTCGAAAGGGAAAAAAATGGAGATGGAATTAGAACTAACCCGACGATCCAGATAATAACACCGATGATGGAGAGAAGAAGAGAGAGGAAAGCGAAAGGGAGACCTAGGAGGAAACCGAGAGGACGGCAGTCACCGTCGCACATGGTGGCTACGGCGAGTTTTTGCAGTTACAGGATTCTAGAGTCGTGACTTGTGTGAGTCTTTTGAGTAGTTGAGAGATGTTTATAGCGTAAGACGCGGTGTTAGGTGCATGTGCATCTACCATGTTCCTTTTTAATTTGGTCAACATTATATGATTAGATGACACATATATTTTTATTAATAAAATGAGCCTTCCAAATTAATAGCTGGAATTTTTTTTTTCAGTTATCGAATCTTTATTATTACTAATTTTTATTAATACGATAACATTTAATTTATTTATAATATAAATTTATTTATATAAACGATTTTTCATGTATATTATTTTTAATATGGACAAATTTTTTCCTTTAACATTTGAATTTTTACATATGTAAAACTCTGAAAATAACATTTAAAATTCAAACTCTAAAATAATGTAGAAATTTTTAAATCTGTAACCAGTGGACAAATGTTCTTCACAAATTTTCTAGTTAAAAAAATTGATTAACATAAGATCTAATTTTTTTATAGATTTTATAGAAATTTTTTAGTTTTATTCAAAATTTATAGAGAGTCTTTTAACATATTACCTTTATTGGTAAGAATTTAAAAAAAATTTATAAAAATTTTTATAAAAAAAATCATTCAACTAAGAACACTAAACTTTAAATTTAAGAATAAAGTTTACTAAAATTATTCTATTTGAATAACACACTATTTTAGTTAGATTTTTTATAAATCATCAACCAATAACATATATGGAAAGGTATTGAAATAAACATTTGAAGAGATCTGAAATGATTTGTTTGAATTTGAGTGAATTTTAAAATTTGTTGAGATTTTAATCTTTGTATTTTTAACTAAGAAATCTTCTGAAGTTTTTAAATTAAAATTTTATATTGTTTTCAATAACAGTAGATTTCATGCTACTTTTAAAAATCACTATTTCAATAACATTAAATTTTAATAAATATTTTAAAATTTATGTTTCAATAACATATAATTTCATATTTTAAATCAAATCTCTTCAAATCATAAATTCAATACCCCTCTCGCAATTTTAAACGATTAAATAAATCATTAAAATGATCAAAACTAACAACACAATTTTAATAAAGTAAATCACAACTAAAAAATACTAAATTTTTTAAGAAAGTTAACTTTTTAAAAATCATAAATCCAATAAAATTCCCTTCAATCTATTAGAACTATTTTTAAAAAAATGTAAGTAACTTAATCATAATAAATAAATAGAAATTGTTTTAAGTGTAATAATATATTAGTGTGATATAATGGATGTTAGAAAAATAAATTAAAATCATTTATTTGTGAGGTAATATCACCAAATAAAAATTGGGAGATAAAAATAAAAATGTTAAGGAGTTAGTATCCTATTTTGCAAATAACAGTTTAAAGACCAAAACCCTTTCGTCATCGTTATCGTCAAAGATGTTTAGATCTCGTTCTTAAAACCCTATCACTCGCACTTTTTCGCGTAAAGGAGATGGCAGGGCCTCTGCTTCGATCTCTTTGGTCAAATACAACTCGAAGACCCTTCTCTTCTCTTCAGTCATCATCACCTTACAAATTCGGATACTCGCTTTCGTCCTTTCGCGCCTTCTCAGCTGCCACCGCTTCTACAGTTTCCGATGGAGCTCCAAGTAGCTCACTCGATCCTAATCGATTAAGAAACGTGGCTGTTATAGCTCATGTCGATCATGGAAAGACAACACTCATGGACCGACTTCTACGTCAGTGTGGTGCTGATATCCCTCATGAGCGTGCTATGGATTCTATTAACCTTGAGCGTGAGAGAGGAATCACTATTTCTTCAAAGGTATTTCATTTCCTCTGTTTGGGTTAAAATTAGAGTTAATTGGAAATGGGTTTTGTCTATAGAGTGATATAATATGTTCGCTCTGTTTCTTTTGCTTGCTTTGGTTGTCTTGATAAGAGTATAATAATTGAAGTTTATGTTAAATTTTTCGACAGGTTACATCTGTATTTTGGAAGGAGAACGAACTTAACATGGTAGACACACCTGGTCACGCAGATTTTGGTGGTGAAGTATGAGACTGATCTCTGATATATTTGTTTCTTTTTGGCATATTACACATTCTCATATTCCACAAGCTGCAGTGTTTTTGAGTATGAACATGTTTTGTTTGGAAATAAGCTAATGGCTGGTATATGTGTATGGTCTTACTTGTTTGTGCTAAGTGGACAGAGTAATAAAATAGAAATATTCAGTAGCTACTCATGGTCTTGTGACAATTTCTTACTAATTTTTTCAAATCTTGATAATTAAGCATGAGTTGTTTGGTCAGACTTATGATGTATCTTTGTGACTATTTTATTGCATTTGAATTTAGGTTGAACGAGTTGTTGGTATGGTTGAAGGAGCTATATTAGTTGTTGATGCTGGTGAAGGCCCTCTTGCACAGACTAAATTTGTTCTTGCCAAGGCCTTGAAGTATGGGCTACGACCTATTCTTCTCTTAAACAAGGTTGATCGTCCTTCAGGTATAAATTGCATTCACTCCCTTTCTAGTAAAGTCTTGTTAGTCTCCCTTATCCTTTTTTTTCTCCTTTTTGTTTACAATGCTTCCTATGCTCTTTTCCATTACCAGTCACAGAAGAGAGGTGTGATGAAGTGGAGAGTTTAGTGTTTGATCTTTTTGCAAATCTTGGTGCTACAGGTAATTAATTTAACAAAATGTAATAAATGTTTTCTAATTAATTTACACATCATTACTAAATCAACATTTCTGCTTTATACACTGTTTAGAGGAACAACTAGAGTTTCCGGTGCTTTATGCCTCTGCAAAAGAAGGGTGGGCATCTTCTTCCTTTACCAAAGAACCTCCTGTAGATGAGAGGAATATGTCACAGTTGCTTGATGCCGTAGTAAGACATGTTCAGCCACCAAAAGCAAACCTTGATGAGCCATTTCTAATGCTGGTAATATAAACTCCAGCTAATGAAATTCTGAACCTGGATGACCAATATTTTCTATGCAACTTCTTTCACTTTTCTGATATCCCTATATCAAGTAGTCAAGATAGAATTACCGGCTTTCATGATTTCTGTTTGGCGTTCCACACTAGACCTTCAGATAAACACCTGTTTTACTTTGAAATTTGGGTATATGTTAAGTAGACTTTGTGTGTGAGATTATATGCACCTATATCCGTCAGTAAATCCCAAGAAAGCTAGAAGTTATTTTTTCAAACTAGTTCAGTAGTTCCCTTGAGAAAGGAAGACATTTGTTGGATATTGAATGAGATAATATTAGTTTATGGCCTTCAGCTTTCCTAGTTTGAATGTATTCTTGTTATCTAGATAATATGCCGAGTTCAGAAGAGACTCACATGTACATAATTATTATTTTGAGGGTAAAAAATGTCTGAACTGCTTAATCCCTTGGTAATTAAATTTTACTTGGGTTATCGCTTCTGATTTTCAGGTTTCAATGATGGAGAAGGACTTCTATCTCGGACGAATATTAACTGGAAGAGTATCTTCCGGAGTTGTACGTGTTGGCGACAGAGTCAATGGACTACGGAAAACTGAATCCGGTTCTGAGAAATTAGAAGAAGCTAAGGTTTGTATGCATATTGCTTTGTACTTGGTCAGCCGTGTTTGCGAACGCTGATGTCATCTAAGCAGATACAAACATATTTCTTGTAGGTTGTGAAGCTAATGAAAAAGAAAGGTACAACCATTGTTTCAATTGACGCTGCGGGGGCTGGTGATATAATATGTATGGCTGGTTTGACAGCTCCCTCAATAGGTCACACGGTGGCTAGTGCAGAGGTAATATCTGAATGGACCACTTCACTATATAATTCTAATATATAAGTGAATTATGCATTTAACATAACTTCTCAAATTCCTTTGATCTCTGTTTGAAATTTAAGAAGCTAGAAATACCTCTTTTTTTTTTTCTTTCAGGTCACAACTGCACTCCCTACTGTAGAGCTGGATCCACCAACAATTTCTATGACGTTTGGTGTCAATGACTCTCCTCTCGCTGGTCGGGATGGCACACACGTAAGTTTTATTATAGTGACAAGACATAGCTCTAGTCATTGTACTCTGTTTTAAACTTTTGAAAATTAGCTTTGTGTTGCTTCACTTTTTCATCTTAATTTACCTTTATGCTTCTCGCATTCAGATTAAATTTGTCCCCACTAAGCAATATTTGAATAAATATTTTGTGTTCAGTTGTAGTCTTGTAGACCACTCGATCTTGCACATTTTGATAATAGGCCATTGATAATATGTATGCAGTTAACTGGAGGGAAAATTGGGGACCGGTTAATGGCAGAAACTGAAACAAATCTTGCCATAAACGTTATTCCAGGCATGTCAGAGTCATTTGAAGTCCAAGGGAGAGGAGAACTTCAACTTGGTTTGTGCTTTTCCAGCTTGTGCTCAATGTTTCTTCATCTATAAAGATGGATATAAAATATGAAACACACCAGAAAACATGTAACTGTATCTATTTCTCTATGCTTGGTAAGTTAATTTCTGTCTTGTTTAATAGGTATCTTGATTGAGAATATGAGACGGGAAGGTTTTGAGCTCTCAGTATCACCACCTAAAGTCATGTGAGCCTCATCTCTTTGTTTGTATGCAGAAGTTGAACTACATACTTTATTACTCGTATAGTCAGAGTTAATTGTAGAGGTTTATTATATGTTGGTAGTTCGAGAAGGTTAACTTCTTGCTGTCATGTTACCCCTCATCTAGGCTAGTGTTAGATGTCTTGATAAACAGGATCTTGTCTGTTGGTTTCATTAAGCACCAGAAGAATTTCTTCTCATTTAATCAAGCTTCCTAATTTATGTACTGATACCTCTACAGTCTACACTAAGACATTAGTTAATATCTTTATTTCTTAAAGCTTTGTCGTTTTTCTTCTTCTGGCTTCTGAGCGTTTCTACTATCTGATTCAGGTATAAAACTGAAAATGGACAAAGACTTGAACCAATTGAAGAGGTGACTATTGAGATTAATGAAGAGCACGTAGGATTAGTAATGGAAGCTCTCTCCCATAGGCGGGCGGAAGTTATTGACATGGGTCCTGTCCCTGGAAATGATGGTAGGACGAGACTGTCATTAACTTGTCCTTCAAGGTTAGTATACTAACTTTAGCTACTGTCATAAAATTTGTACTCAGATTCAGTTATTCCCCCTTGAAAAAAACTATAACCAGAGTATACTTGTGTTCTGCAGAGGTTTGGTTGGATACAGATGTGTGTTTAGCAGCGACACCCGTGGAACTGGATTCATGCATCGTGCTTTCCTAAGTATGCAACTTTTTCCTCTTTTTTCGGTGTATTCTTCCTTTCTATGTATCTATCAATTCAATTGAGTATGTTCAATAGCAATGATTTACATGCATATATTTGCTAAACGGTTTCGGCTTCAGATATCATCAATTCTTTTTTCTAGAGTGTTCATCATAGATGCAAACATATATTTGCATTTTCCAAGACAATATCTGACTGCTAGAAGCATCTAAGATTACTTTCTTCTTCTATTTATAATTATGCTTGTGTGTCATGTTCTTGCAGCATATGAAAAGTACCGAGGTCCGCTTGGCAATGTTAGAAAAGGAGTATTGGTAAGTCTATTGCTTTGTTGCTCTTATGGCTGATGATTTAACTTTGAAAAAAATCCTTATTACTTGACATTTTGCTTTATAAAGATTATTGTGCACTCACTCTTTAAGTTCTAATAGTAACATCTTGATGAAACAGGTTTCCATGGGATTAGGCACTATCACATCTCACGCACTTATGGGTTTAGAAGCTCGTGGAATTCTCTTTGTGGCTCCAGGACTGGATGTGAGAAAATATATATTTTTGTTTCTTGCTCGATTCAATCAGCTATTCTACGTTTAATCCTTGCTAATGCTACTGACTTGTTCTATAACAATGTTTTCTTTTACAGACATACGATGGTATGATCATCGGTGAGCACTCACGAGATACAGATCTTGATGTAAGTTAGTTTTAACTCTCTCCTCTTCAGTACAAAATTGACTATAAATCCCACAAACTCACTTGCCTTAACACTACAGGTTAATCCAGTTAGAGCCAAAGAACTTACAAACATTCGATCTGCTGGGAAAGACGAAAATGTGAAGCTATCTCCACCTCGACTTGTATGTCTACCTTTACTCTTTTCACAACAAAACTGTTTTCTTGATCACTCAAATTTCTTACTCTTTTGAATTGTTTTGGATTTAGATGACACTTGAGGAAGCTATAGGATACGTTGTCTCAGATGAACTCATTGAGGTACATTGTTAATCAACCATATGATCTATGAAGAAACATTTTAGTTTATAGTTTCTTATATACTTCTATTGTTATTTGGTTAGGTTACACCAAAGACAATTCGGTTGAGGAAACGATGTCTTGATGTTAACAAACGTAAATCGTTGAGCAAACGAGCCAAAGAGTAAAGTTATCTCTTCTCAGGCTTAGTTTTTACTGAAGCTGTGGTTTAGTTTCTTGTCACAATTGTTAGAAAAAAAAAAGTATTGAATATTTACTAGAAACATTAACTTATATACGCAAGAAGATTCATTCTTCTATTGATAAAACAATACAATAAGAAGATAGATCAATCTCTATGTTGTATTATCATTATGGATCACTGAATTTATAGTTTATGAAGAAAGTTTTGTGGGTGGTCTTTGCATATTGCCATGGGCATTCAGATTAATCAGATTAATCGGATTAAACGGATAAGGTTATTCGGTAATCGAGTTATTCGCAAATTTTAAAATTCACCAAATAAAGCGAAAAAAAAATTTCGAATTAATCGGTTCGGATCAAGGTTTATTCAGATCGGATCAATGCAAAAAATTTTTGGATTAATCGGATCAAAAATTTTATTTAATCGATTTATTCTATTAAATTTATATAATTTTATTTCAAAAATTAAATTTTAATTCGAATAATCCGAACAATCCGAATAAATTAATTATTTTAAAACCGATCCGATCCAAAATCTGAACTAGAAATAAAACTGTGCCTATTAACTTATTTACCTATATCCGATTAATCCAAATCCGATCTATTTCGAAATTTACCGATCCGATCCGAATAACCCGATCCGATTGCCCAGATATGATATTGTTCTCAGAATAAAATTTATCTTACTAAAAAATGTAACGTTTATTTATTATAAAATTATAATAAAAACATAAAAATATAACGACAAAAACAAACAAAAAAATCTTCAAAATATCAAAACTGGATTAAATTTATTTGGTTTGAAAACTCGTAAAAATAAAATTTTACATTCTTTGTTGTGTTATCATCATCATCATAAGCTGAAGCGTCATAACCTCCACAAAAAAAAAATACTCAGCCATGGCGATTCTTAGCTACATCTCAGCAACATCAACTACACCACCGATTCCTCAAGATCAATTACCAAATTCTCGACCACCAACCAAAATCATTCTACCCAGTAAAAAACCTGAGAAATGGTCTACCGGCGTTGCTCCTGGAGACTACGGTGGTCCTCCGACTACCACTAAGCTTCGTAAGTACTGGGGAGGAGAAAAAGAAGATCCCATTACTTCTAAAGACTTAATCTGGAACAGAGAGTTTATGGATCAAATGAAGAAATTGTTTGATTCTACTGATGATTCTTCTTCTCTAGACCCATCTCCCTCAAAGGTTCAATCTTTTTTTATCCCTAAATTTCTCAAATCAAAACACTAAATTTATTTAACCTATGATTTAACAGGAAGAGTCTTCTGGGTTTTTAAGTTTTAGCAGAGTTATGAGTCTTGACAGGTTCTCTCTTCTTCAAACATTGATTTTACAAAATTCAGAATTTGAAGTTATTGCATTCTGATTAAAAATTGTTACTTTATTTTGTTAATTTTTTGACTAATAACAGCATGGATGTTGATTTAAGCAAAGAGCTTTTATCATCTTCTAAACCTATCTTAAAAGGCCGTATTGAATCTTCCAAAGCTAATAAACATATGGTGAGATCATTGTTAATTTACCAATATGAAAAAGTTTACATTATTTGGTAAATGTTTTAGTTTACTTCTTTTGTCAATTATCATCAGAGTAAAGCTACTATGTCTCCTAAATGGAAGCTAGCACCAACACGTCGTGAGCAAGAGAAATGGGATAGAGCTGCTAAGGCTACAACTGATGGCACTGTAAGTTTACATTGCAAATGATTGAATCAATCACTTGTTTATGTTATTGATTGATTAGTTTCATATCAATTAACATATCATGTTTCATTGGTTTGATTCTTTTCTTTCATTTTGTGGTGTAGGAAGTGATGCTTAGGGAGCTGAGGCGGCCACGTGGTGATCCAGAAGTATTGGCTGCTAAAGACAGGGAACAATATTTCAAGGTAACTCTTTCAGGTTAATCGTGTTACGGTGTGGAATCTCGCAAAAGACATCTTGTATATGCCTTACTCTGTTACTTTTGAGGCAATCCAGTTCCTACTCTGTTGACTTTTGTATTGTTTTATGCAGCTGAAGAATAAGATACAGGTTCTTACACTTGGTATTGGTGGTGTAGGTTTAGTCTCAGCTTATATCTCATACTCTCCAGAGATAGCACTTAGGTTTTGTCTCATCAAAACATCTCTCAATAACTTCAACTAATCTGATTGCAGTTATTTTAACTTTTGTTGAAAACTCTCTTATAGTTTTGGTGCTGGCTTAATGGGTTCATTGGCCTATATGAGAATGCTTGGTAACACTGTTGATGCCATGGCAGATGGAGCCAGAGGAGTTGTCAAGTACTATATGTTTTTTCATCCCTTCAGGTTCATATCGGTTATCGAGATCACTTTTTAACTCATTTATCTCAATTGATTTTGATAGAGGTGCAGCTAACCAGCCGCGGTTACTAGTCCCTGTTGTGTTGGTTATGATATTCAATAGATGGAACGCGTAAGTGTCTCATCTCTTTTGTGTAATCAATTTGAATACATGAAATCATATTTACTTGTGACTTCATATGTAGAATACTTGTTCCTGAGTATGGATTCATGCATCTGGAGTTGATTCCAATGTTGGTTGGGTTCTTTACTTACAAAATTGCTACGTTCTTCCAAGCTATAGAAGAAGCTATCTCCATCACTACTCAACCAACTGAATCATCATCTTCAGACACGAAGGGAAGTGATTCATAAGATTAAAGTCAGTGTTGAAACATATCTTTCATAAAGATAAAAGCAAAGGTGTTAGAAATGTAAAGACTTAAATGATTAGTACCATTTGGTTATACTTAAATGATTAGTTTAACTTCTTACTAATCATTTGGTTATCTAAATAAAACATATGATTATATATTTATAAACTCGGATTATTGAATGCTTGACACGAAATAAAGGAAGTGCCAAAAACACAAGAAACCTATGAGACTATGAATAGAAACATGCTTGTTTGTGTTCTACAGTTACTGTCTCTACCTTTTCCTCAGCTATCAAAACTGAACTATGATTTTGTCTTGTCTCATTAGCGTCTTTAAGTTCTCAAGATCTTAAAAGTTAAGCCACTCAAGGTTTTAACTAATATAAGATCAGAGATTTAAAGAAGCTGAGCTGTTTCCTTTATAAGCTAAAACATCATCTTACTCGAACAAGAAGTGGTATTAGCACAATGTGTACTCACAATCAAGCAAGCCTCTAAGTATCTCTTCACAATTTGGGCGTTCTTCAGGCTCTGCCCAACAATCTACACAGACCAAATATGTTTTTAATCATAAGAGAATAAACAAAATGATTCGATTAAAATGGTATGCAACAAAATTAAACCTGCAATTAGTTTACTGAGTGGACCTTCAGGAATCTCCAAACGTGATCCTTCATGTGCAACAGCATAAACAACCTAAGAAGCAACATTCATTAGTAGAGGAATCAAGTCATGTTAGATCATATATTATACCTTCTCAGGTGGAACACCTTCCCATGGTTTACGTAAAGTAGAAAGTTCCCACATTATTACACCAAGACTAAATATATCACATTTCTCTGTAAAAGGCTTGTTGCGAATGAGTTCAGGAGCCATCCACTCTGGTGTACCAGCTGATGAAGTGTCTTTCATGTTTTCATCAGTCATTATTCTTGAGAGTCCAAAATCACATATCTTTACTGTCCAGTGTTTGTCCACAAGACAGTTGGCGCTTTTTATATCACGGTGAACTATCTTCATCCGGTGTATACACATCAAACCCCTTAAGCATACAATAAGAGATACAAATTATTCAGGAGATCATAGAACAAATAACAAATTATGTGACTTCGTCCCTATTTCTAATGTAAAAAAGTGCAGCTGAACCTATCTTTAGTAAAGGGATAAAGAAGTATGCTATGTACCTGCATATGTCTCTAAGCATCCTGAGCCTTCTGTGCCAGCTAAGTTTCTTTTTCTGACCACTCATGTGGATCAAATAATACAAAGATCCTAGCTCCATGTATTCCGTGATCATGGATAAGCGTGGAGGTTTTGTGCATGCTCCCAGAAATAGTACAACTGCATAAACATAGATAAAGGTTCATAAAGAAAATAATTTCAGATATGTCTCCTCAAATAATTTGATAGAGATAACAAGAGAAAAAGTGAGATGACATGAGCAAATAGAAAATAACCATTTGGGTGGCGAATACGGCTGAAGAGAGAACCACAGATGCCCAAGCCAATATGCAAAAACATTAGTAGATGTACATAGGGATTGATCCAAGAATGACCAAGAATTTGGTAACAAGATACCTGAGAATTGATATTTCATTGCAGAAATCTTCCATGTTTTCGGCAGTAAGATCTTGCTCCAAAAACAATTTGATTGCAACATCTGTCCCATTCCATACTCCACGGAAAACTTCACCAAAAAACCCTGAAACAAAATATAAGACAATGTTTTTTATACGAAAGTTTTGAGATTTGGTTAACAAGGACAAACAGAACACAAACATAACAGAGCGTTCTTGAATTTGCCAGGTACTTTGGATATGGCATACTAATTAAGAAGATCATGTTGTCCATGAGTGAAGATCATGTGCACACAACATTCTTGTGTGAAGGCAAGAGTATAGCCATAGTTTGATGTATTACATATACGATATCTCAAAAATATTTAAGACTTTTAAAAAGATATTACACAACAATTCCTGTGAAATTTATATTTTATTTAGCTACAACTAAGAAAAAATGTGTCTAAATAAACTGTCTTTGCAATATTTTTTGGGTCAGAAACTGTCTTTGGTTTATGACATCATAAACATTAAATCTTAGGAATCAGTGATTAATAAATAATTGGCAAGTCATGTAATAATTTACACTTGCTTAACTAAGTGTAAATTATCTATATGATAGGTAGTAGTAAATTTAGGGCAGCTTACCAATTCCCACCCGAGTTCCAACAGTCAGTTCTGAGAAGTCAATGTCCCATTCTTGATAGGGTAATAATGGCTGATTCTCAAATGTGGAAGACTCAACCACTTTATTCCATGTATCCTTCACAGCAAAGTCTGAAGGCCCTCTTCGTCCAAACGTTTGACACCTGTAAGCATGGGGAGATGTTGGCAATGACATTGTCTTCTTAGAATTTAACTCATCATCAAGATGAAGACCAGACACCTGAGAAAGCACAACCAAAATCATAAGAAATTTAGAGGTACAAGCTTATAAATACAAGCTCTTAGTCAATGAGGGTTCTGGAGCAACTCGGAACTTTTAGACTGGTCAAACAATGGGAAGCGAACTAATACAACACAACAGTCACTTTACCAACAGAGAGCCCAAACTTACATTGTTATCGATACCTGAGCTGTTTTCATCCTCCCGGCCATGCAAGAGACGGTGTTGCTTTGATCTCTCATACATTTCTCGTACAGCGCTTCAATAATTTGTAACATCAGAGTCGAAACGAAAGCAAATCATAGAATCACAGCTAACTCTAAGTCTCTAAATGAGTTCTTTCTCACAGTTCTCAGTACCATTATCACAATGTTAGAACCATTAAATGGCTTAAAAGCTTTGATTACTACGAGAGTAAAGATATAGTTCTCTGTTAACATATTACCATCTAACAGACACCTAAGCATCGAAAAGTTTGGAGATAATAGTTTTTCATTCTAGATGACTCATGCCATAATTTTTCACGTGTTCTACCAGCAGTACAGATGATTGTAGATTTTTAGATTACCTTAGCAACTTATATTAACAGAATAAACTCGATATTGAGCCTTTGATATGCAAGCTGAAAATGACACAAATGCTGCTACAATGAAAGAAGAAACAATGCAGACGGATGAGAATACCAACCTTGCAATGTCATCCCCAATCTCTGGTGTGGTCCTAAAGCTTCGCCGTCTATTTTTACGAATTTCTGATGTGTATATACTGTTTCAAAGCTAGATAATATTAAAAATTGCTTGCTATGCCAATTAAAAATACATATAGCTCTAGGTATCTGGTAATCAGAACGGATCTCTGATAAACAATGCAAGATTAGTAAAGTATAATATCACTACACAGCCTATGCAAGAGTGAAACGACAAAGACAAAAACTGATCTTTGAGCTGTCGTCATTTTAAAAAATCCAATAAAGCTTAATCTTTGAGATATAGTCATGCAGACTTGTATAAGTAACTTAACTTATACTGGTATATGTCCAGACAAACATGCTGAGTAGATCTATAGGATAGGAAAATCATATTGAATATTTTGGCATGTACTGATGCAAAACTGATATACCTTGAAGGAGACGCATCACCAGTGTAATCCTTACATGAATTCCTACCAGTACTCAACATTGATCGTGCACGTGATCGCGTAGATGGATGTTCAGGACTGCAAACGTAACAAAAGGCCAACTTTCATAAGTTGTTGTAGAAAAAATAAGGGAAACTCTTGAAAGGCACACTTAAGATAGCTCGTACAGATTTGCTAATCAAATAAGCCAAAAGCATATTTTATCAAGAAATTTATATATATAAGCATCAACAAGGAGAGAAACAGAAATTTTACATTTTCCAACTCATTACTATATCTAGAGACAAAAGGAGGTTCTACGAATGTCAAAATTTGTTAGAATCTTTTCTGTTAATTATAATTCAAATCAGAAGAGCATGGAAAAACCTTGAGCTAGCTGTTCTCTGTTCAGCAATCACTTTTCTGCGACTACGTCTCCAGAATGCAGTGGCAACATTTGGTTCACTATGTGAGGTGTTGCTGCAGGAAGCAAAGCACAGTTGTATCAAACCAACCATTGTACTGATTCCATAATAACTTGTCAGAGATATGTAATAGTTACCTCAATTTATTTTCAACAGCTGTAGCAGGTCTGAGCATCAAATTACGCAGTGATGGACCAGATGCATTTGGATATCCTTCTAACTTCCGATAAAATTGAAGATTTTCATCTTTTTCTGTACTGTATCATAGGAAAAAATTTATCATTCCAAGGGAAAGAGATGCCTAGAATGATCTGACTGTAATATGCTTTGGTTAAAAAGAAAATAACACAACAGAGGCCGACCTCTCATGATCTCTTGTCTCATATAAAGGACTATTTGGCTCCAAAGGTGAGTCACAAGAGTCGTTTTCTGCCGAATCGCTCTCTCCAGCTGGTGAGATGTGTGACATGAAAATTGCCTTGGGAGATCGAGGTACCAACTGACCCGGAAACCGAATTAAATCAACTAGTAGTTCAACGGAATTCAACACAACTATAACAGACATGTGTTTGTTCGAGTCCATGCAATCCACAGTCCCATCACCAGGCAAACCCTGCTCATGTGAATCAAAAGAGAACCGAGTTCATTTGTTAAGAGACAATAGCATAAACTCCAGTCATCTAGATCAGAACAGCATGTCACTGTAAATTTCTATTTGCAACATTATCAAAAATGCAGGTAGGTGGAAAGAAAACTGAAGCATCAGAAATGAGCTCACCACCACAAGCCGACTTTCAAGTCCTACAGTATCAGCTAGAACTTTGAACAAAATTGCCCGAGCTCGACAGCACCCACGCTTAATTTGGCCAAGCAGCTGAGCACCATGATTTTCAAACAAGAACGCATTTTCCTCTAAAGCAAGTTTTGAAGGGCTTTCAAGTGTCGGACGTTTGTAAAAGTCAGATACCTGTTTGAGGAGAATGAATTTTATAAGCAAAAGAGCACTAACAAACATAGAAATTTCCATCAACTTCCAACCAAAGCCACAATCCCGCTGTAGTTTGGTTGGAGTAAAGGCATATAGGATAAGGAATTGCTCAAACAATTGCATGATGCCATCAACTCCATTTTTTTCTTGATGAAACGGGAAACAAAAACAGAGAAACTCACAGGCAATGCCCAACAACGAGAATATGCAATGCAGAAATATGCAAGGAGGGAAGAGACGAAGAGTCAACCCAGAATTCCTACCGTTCCAGCTATTTTCTTAATCACCAAAGCGGGATTTGAGCCGCTGACAAGTGTAGTGATCAATTGTTTCAGCATTGCAAGCTTCTTATCTTTTTGAAAATCAACAAGAATAACTTCAATTCTGACACCTTCCTCTCCCAAGGCATGAAGCTCACTCGGAGTAGGTAGTGTATTATATAGTTCCTTTACTCTCTTATCCTGGAATAAAGTTCACATCAGAAACTGCATCTTCCTACTAAGAGAGATCCCCAAAGGCAGGAAAGACAGGTTTCCATAATGACAAGAACGCATGCCAAAACAATAAGAAAATCTGAAAACGGACATATTGCTCACCGGAACAACTGAGTAGAAGCCATTAGGAATCGGTTCAGATAGCATTCCAGTATCCCAAAGATGCTGTGATGCTCTTTGACCTGGAGAGCCATCCTGCTCAACACTTCTGGGGGACTCCTTGCTCAAAGCTTCAGTTTGAGATTCTAAAGAAAGTGACTTAACCCTTTCCGAAAGTTCTGAAGAAGATCCCTGCTGTATAGGAGTTGATTCATCTCGTCTCTCTTCCATATTTCAAATAATTGGTATTGTATCACAACTTCATCATCTTTTATCCCATAAGAGGCTTTCTAAACCGAGAATAATGGTTTGATTGGTGTAGAATTTGACCCATCTGCTCTTGTTTCTGCACTAAATGAGAAAAAGACATGTAACCTTTGTTAGACAGAGAAATTAGCTGAAAAGGCTAAAACTGAGAAATTCTCTAGACAGCAAAGAACATGGTTTAAACAAGGTTTCTTTTGCCCACTGGATTGGTTAAAATGAGCAAACCAAGAAAACTGTGTAGTAAAGCAACTTTATGTCATCAATACGTTATTATACACACCCCTTGGCCCACAGAATTCAATATCTAGAAAGATTCCACAATAACTTCCAAAATCAGCACAAAAGGTACAATTCATCGGCAAAGCACACACACACACAAAAGTCGAAATAAAACTGCAGAATCGTTACACATTGATGAGTCCTAATTCTAGCTCTATGTACATTTATGAGTCCTAATTCTAACTCTATGCATATTCACATAGGAAAGTCAAACCTAGAATGAAATTTACAGGAGACTCCTGAATCTTTAAATCTGCTAAAGCTCTGTGCACTAATGAAACCTTCTAAATAATTTAACCAATAAAACACTCACGTTACAGATACCAAATTCAATGGCAGAGTGCAACGTGTTTATATTTAGTTATTTAGTAGTAACCTTATTCCTGAAGATCCGTATGAGTCACGATTTTAACCAATCAATTCACACCCAAAGCTATCTTAAATCAAAAGAAAGACGATAAAAATACAATCGTATAAAGAAGAAGAAACGCGAAAAATGTAAAATTCGTGATATATTGAAGCATAGAGGATATCGATTATACCGGCGCTAACAATGGAGACACAGAGCATATCGGAGAGGCTCGTCTGAGAAGCGATGAGGTAAAGAGAGAAAACGAAGAAGACGAGGGAGAGAGAGGTCACGTGGGTAGAACGGACATAGTGAATAAAAATGGAAAGAGGGGTCACGTGACTTTTGAGAGTACGGATCGAAGTTGGGACCCACACTTGGGTAAATCCAGCTGGCAATGGGCTGTTGGGCCTATAACTGTCTCTCAGATTTCATATGATTCCAAGTCAATATCTATTCCTATTGGACCCTACATTATTTATTCATACGTTACGTTATATAACTGTAAATATAATATATTTGTTTACGTTACAAAAAATCATGCACTTATGAACATACTCATGAATATGAGGAAAATATTATTATGGTTGCAAATAAAATGTGAAAGGAACTGCGTTGTTATATTCTAGGTTCTAAGAGTTTGAGATTCATAAGATAATGTAAAAATAAAAGCGATTTCAAAGGTGATTAGGTTTTCTTCTTCCTAACTGCCGCCTCCGGTACGGCCTCACGCCGCCGGAGAGAAAAAACTCTCTCTTTTCCCAGTTTCTTCTCCAGATCCTGTCATGCCTTCTAAAAAGAAAAAACATCCTCCAATGAAATCCATTTTTCAGGAACCATCGGCATCTGAAAAACGTTTGCTCCTCGTTTCACGACAAGAAACAACCACCGTCTTACCTGAACCAAAAATTGGGGTAAGTGGCTTGCTCATCTCCGAAGCTTGTGCGGCTTCATCATCGGTTGATTCTCTCAGATCGGGAGAGTCCCCACCAGTCATGGTCGCACAAAATCAAAAAGACCCCGATGTCTCAGCTCCATGTCTTGACTCATCCTCAGTCCCAGGCTCGATTCCAAGTTCGTCAGTCCCTTCCTATGCTTCCAGGTTTAAAGCATCACTACGGAATCTAAAAAAAATGTCAGATCCAATTTTCCTTGAAGATGGTACTCCTATGGTTCAAGCTCCGCCATCGGTGACGTTGAAAGCAGCCGAGCTCTGGAAAGACCATATAATTGCTCAATTTCATGGATTGTGTCCTCCCCTAGGAAAGATATTCTCAGACTTAAATCCTATATGGGGCAAGTTTGGAGGTATCACAATTAGAGCTTTATCTGAAATCTCTTGTTTAATTTTGGTGCCTTCAGAAGCCACTCGTCAATGGGTCCTAGATACAGGGTATTGGCAGTCAGGAAATGTTGGATTTACAGTGTTTCCGTGGACAGCAACAGCACCGATGGAGCTCCCAGAGTTGGTTACAGTTCCAACATGGGCATCACTCAAGAACATTCCTCCTCAACTATACTCTCTCGATGGTATAAGTGTTATTGCCAGTGGTATTGGTGAGCCATTGCATACAGAAAAATCAAGACTNCGAGTGTACGAAGTCTAAAGACGGACCACAGAGACATTGTCGGTACAGGACATAAAACTAATTACGCACGTGGGAAACGAGACCACATGCATCTTTCTTTCATCATCTAAATCTTTTTATTTCATCAGTAAATTAGATTTTTTTCTGTATTTTTTGTCGACAGTCCAACTACCAGTTTTAAGATTATGATTCTGTCACAAATGTGAATGGGCTGAAACCAACCACCGATACTATAATAGTTGAGAGGCATTTTCATGACTAGTGTATAGTTTACTGTTACTGTATATTCATTCATATTTCGAATTTTTTTGAATGAAAATGCCTTTTAACTATTGTTCTTCGTACCTTGTGAAAAAATGCTGGTTTATTCAAATTTTACATCTTTGTAAGAATTAGAACATATGAAATCAAAGCTTTGCAGAGGCACAGGAAGAACATCACATCTGCTATGTTCTATGCTAAAAGAAATGACATCATTGTTTTATAAAAGCCTTCATGTCTGAATTGCACCAAGAAAACTATTATTCAGACATTTTTTCGTGAACATGATAGATTCAAGAGTTTATCCATTCATCTAGAGATGAGTATAACTGTAGCGGGTCATGACTATGGTATGATTGTCTTCAAGTTTGAGAGAGAACATCATAGGTTTACTTTGAGTGAGAATCACTTAGTCGATGCTAAGTATAAGTCTTTGTGACACTTTAATTTCTCAACACGCGAAAACTTACATCTTGGACCTATATGTCATACAACAGAGTTTAATCTAAGTCTACGAACTTTAACATACTCTTCGACAAAATAGGAAATTCTCATCTCCTCTAATGTCAGTGGTGGTTTTTAAGGGTGTGATACAATTCCCGTTCCGTTTCGTCCCATCTCGTCTCGTCCCATTCGTATTCGGAAATTTCCGTCTCATTTTAAAATATATTCCCGTATGAGACAAGATTCTAATTTATGTGGTGATTATGACAATGAAAACGGTGCTTTCATCCACACAAATTTGAATCACATCAAATACAATTTTTCCTTAGATGTTCCAATGTATGAGGTGAACATAAGATACATCACCATGTACACAAACAAGAAAAATTAAAATGAAATGTTTACCTTAATGAAATATCCTAATTCAAGCAAATTATCTTATATATTTGACATGGTATAAATTGTCAATAAAAAGAAAAGAATATAAATGTATTACTTGTCTTTATAGAATAGATTTAATTATTTTGGAAAATTATTAATTTTAATTATTTGGGCATATTATATAATTTTAATAATTGTTCAACGTAAACTATTATAGTGTTTGACCTAAAAAACAATTTTAGTGTAAAGAACAAATATATATCTTCGGGGCCGATTTTATTTACACACAAACTATGGACTGTAAAATTATTTACACACATACTTAACGCATAGTTTTAGGACCCTAGTAAGAAAAGGTAAAATTATTATTTTCCACAATATGAAAGTTCGAAACCCAGAAACACAATAACAAAAGTTCGAATGTCTTAGCCATATAAGCTCTGCTTTAACATAAAATATGGTTTAATATAAACCCCATTACACTAATTAACCATTATTTAATTTTAACTGCTAAACTCTGATTTAAACCGATTTAATATCCGATTGTAGATCCTAAACCTAACCCGATTACAACTCTCCTCCTAAACCTAATCCATTTCAAATTTTTCCCAAATCAAACAATCGAACCCTAAATTTGATATCCCCAAAATCTCCATGAGTGTTACAGTAAAACTAAGTTTCAATCGAATCACAATTCCAATGAACCATAAACGATTTTGTTGATGAAACCAAATCAATCCACCATATAAAGTATAGCGAATTGAATCACAAATCCAAGATCTACACGAACGATCTCGAGTTCAATGATAAATTCAAGCTACATAGTTCACAAATTCAATGATAAATCTAAGTTCCTCTGCTCCTAGGTTATGGAGAAAACCATCGAAGATAGCTTATTCTCTCCACTTTATCTTCCACTTAAAATGATGTTCTTCAGAAAAAATGTGAAAAGTGTTTAGAATCGGATCATAATGTCTTTGGTCGGATCTTTTATAGACTTTTGGTTTAGGATTAAATAGTCCACAATCGATTTCGTCTCGGTTTATTTAGAAAACCACTTTAATTCTAAATTGTGTATTTACGAGTTTCGAACTTTCGTATTGTGGCGAATAATAATTAAACTTTTATTTTCGTGGGTTTTAAAACTAGGCTTTAAGTACGTATGTAAATACGTTTTACAGCCCATATTCTCTGTGTAAATAGATCGTCGGCCCAAAAAAAAGAGATAAGATACATTATTTATCTTTGTAGATTCTCCATTGTTTGGATTTCTTTCCAGTGAAATCGTAGATAGAACCAAAGAAGTTTAGGGTTGTGTCGAGGCTCTAGCTTCAATTCTCAATCGGCGAAAACGAGGTTGGATCTGGAGTGTTTGCTTCGCTTTGGCATTATTGGTTGTAGTCTCTGGTTCTTCTGGTATGTTCTTTATCCTTGTTCATGGCAGATCTGCCTGGTTTTTCTATAGGTTTATTTCGTTTTGGTATGTGTTTTTTTTTCCAGAAAATGCATTAATTTAATTATTTATTGAATGTACATTAATGTTGTTAACAAAATTACAAGCCAATGGGCTTATAGGCTGAGGGCTTCTTCTTAGTGACTAGTGAGTTCGTTATTTTTTTTGTGAAGGGAAAAAGATTCCAATGGAGAACATTAACGGCAAAAGTAAGATCACTTCTTCAATACCGGCAAATTACATCAGCATCCGTGATCTACAGGAGCGTTGGATGAAAGAGAAAGCCCGGAAGATAAAGGAAAAAGAAGAAGAAGAGAAACTACTGAAACCACAGGTTGAGGAGGAACGTAATCGGAAGCATTGGGGGAGGAACAATGAGAAAAAGGAATCTGTGAATGGCGGAGATGCGAAGGAGGAATCAGAGATCACGGTGGCTATCGTGAACGAGAGAGGTGATGAAGATGCAGCGGCTCTGAAGAAGAATAGGGGATTTAGGAGGAAACGATATACAAATAAGAAGAAGAAAAATCAAGATGTAGCTAAGGTTGAGGATATCGTCGTCGTCGATAGTGGTTGTGGATCAATCGCGCCGCCTCATGAGGTTGTCGTGATTGAGAAGATTAATCCGGTGAAAGATGTGACTAGAGTTTATAGGAAGAAAGGAGAAAAAGCGACGGGGAATAAAGGTGTTGAGTATCCTAAAAAAGCGGTTACAGATGGAGATGATGCAACGGCCAAAGGAACACAAGTCATGACGGAGAAGATTACTCCGATGAAAGATGTGATTAGAGTTTATAGGAAGAAAGGAGAAAAAGCAACGGGGAATAAAGGTGTTGAGTATCCTAAAAAAGCGGTTACAGATGGAGATGATGCAACGACCAAAGGAACACAAGTCATGACGGAGAAGATTACTCCGGTGAATGATGTGATTAGAGTTTATAGGAAGAAAGGAGAAAAGGCGACGGGGAAGAAAGGTGTTGAGTATAAAAAAAAAGCGGTTACAGATGGAGATGATGCGACGGCCAAAGATACAGAAGTCATGACGG
This sequence comes from Leavenworthia alabamica, assembly GCA_000411055.1. Lineage (NCBI taxonomy): Eukaryota > Viridiplantae > Streptophyta > Magnoliopsida > Brassicales > Brassicaceae > Leavenworthia > Leavenworthia alabamica. Next base: position 87,839 of record KE157717.1, read on the forward strand.
AGAAGATTGATCCGGTGAAAGGTGTGATAAGAGTTTATAGGAAGAAAGGAGAAAAGGCGACGGAGAAGAAAACTGTTGAGTATCGTGAGAAAGCTGTTACAGATGATGCGACGGCCAAAGACACACCAGTCACGACGGAGAAGATTACCCCGGTGAATGATGTGATTGGAATTCATAAGAGGAAAGGAAAAAGAGCGACAAGGAAGAAAACTGGTGA
>KE157717.1:90844-151601 GCA_000411055.1 Leavenworthia alabamica
TCAGAACCAGAGATGGAGAAGAAAGGCACACCAGCTTCACCAGCAATGGCTTTTGCCAAAAGAGTTTTACCAGTACCAGGAGGACCAATAAGGAGAACACCTTTCGGAATCTTGGCACCAACAGCAGTGAATCTCTCAGGTTTCTTCAGAAACTCAACCACTTCCATGAAATCTTGCTTAGCTTCATCAACTCCAGCAACATCATCAAACGTTACACCAGTGTTTGGTTCCATTTGGAACTTAGCTTTGGACTGACCAAACTGAAGTGGGTTACCAGGACCACCAGGTCCACCCATTCCACCACCTGACCGTCTCGAGAGAAGGAACAAACCACCAATCAAAAGTACCGGGAAAGCAAGATTACCAATCAAGTTGAGAAACACAGAACCTTGGTCTTCCTGAGCATTATGTGCTGCAAAATCAATATTCTTAGCTCTTAGCTTTTGAAGAAGCTCCTGACTTAATCCTGGTAACTGAACACGTACACGCTGAACACGGTTACCCAACTCAGGAGAAACAGCTTCCACAATAGCTATAGTCCCATTCTCATACAAATCAACTTTATTCACTCTACCCTTATCCAAATACTCAAGAAACCTCGAATACGACATCCTAGATGAAGAAACCTCTTGTTCATCTGCATTTGCTTTCCCACTTGCAATCAAACCTATTCCACCATTACCTAACAAGATTTTGAGAAAATCTCTTCTTCCTTGATGTTTCTTATTCACATCCAAATAAGCCTTCACTACATTAACCTTAGATCTCCTAATAACTGAAGTAAAGTTTATACTTAACCTCTGATGAGTTGCTTTGTGCAGTAACAATCCATTTCCTACAATACACGCTGATGAAGCTGCCATCTGAAATTCATCAAGAAATCGAATAATTAACACGAGGAATCAGATTTTTGATATACAATTCTATAGCAACAGTACAATCAAAGAAGATTTAGAAATTACCAAAACCTAATAAGACTCGAATTGAAGGAAAAGTCAGAGTAACTCTATACTATTAATATGTTCATTTTGTGGAAGAATTATGAATTGAAAGCAAGGAACTAAAACTATAGTGAGATTTTAGAGAATCTAAACAAAGAAAGAGGCATAAGAAGAAGAACCTGTATCGATTACAGATGAATATTGAGCTCTACAAGTATGGACGATGGGAGAGAGAGACGTAGAGTGAAAGACTTGGGAATGTTTTTTAAAAAGGGTGGAGATGTGGTTCGTGAAGAGCTTACGTGTCTTTCAATTAGTGACAAATTTAATTAACCGAAACGGAATTGAGTGATCCAAATCAAAATTCAATTAAAACTGGTTTACTCGACACGTTTGTCATTACTTGGCTTTAGCCACTGTTTAGGTTTATTCGGTATAATGTATGGTTTATGTTGGTTTGTCATATATGGTTAAGCTTAAGCGGAGGACTCAAATATATATATATATCAAAATTTATTTATTTAAAAATTTAAAAATATATCAGTGAATTTTTTTTAACCTCTATTACATCATTATTATTACTGATAAATTATTACAAATTTATCAGTGTGACAAATTTTTTTATCAGTGAATTTTTTTATATTTTTTTTACAATTTCTATTTACGATAATTTCATGACACAAATAATTTTCGACATGCGATTCTGAATATAAGACAAATAAGACATCTCCATGATGGATAATATCTCTCTGCAACACTCGGATCTTCGACGGACGATTCTTCAGGTACGACATCCTTTCTGATGGACAAACTCTCTCCGTAACACGATACCACAACGGACGATACTATCTGCGCACACCAAAACCTCTGGAAATCTTTTACATCATTTAATCTGTAATAACTGCGTTCTCTAGATTTCGAACCCCAAATCTGGTGTAGAAGCCTTTAAACTCTTAACCATTAATCCTTAATAATCCAATAATGATCAATGATCACAAAGAAAATAACATTTTATTGGTTCATACACAACTTCTTAAGAACAAATCAAGATATCAAACACAACAAAAAAACAAAAATACACAATTTCAAATCAAAATAAAAAAAAAACAAATAAATAATCAAAAGTACTGACAAATTCTTTTATCTTCTATTACACTGTTTCTTCATTTTCTTTACAATCATTTTCATCTTGTCTTAAGAAGATCAAGAACTCCACAACAATTCTTCCACCACGGCGTCGTTTCAACATCACGATCACCAGATGTTAACAAAGGCTACAAAACACACAATTCAAACTATCAAAACATGAACAAAATTTACAATTCTTGACGTTTAAGAATAGAGTTTTTGCTTTAGTAACCTGATTGTCTGAAGATACTGGAAGGTCACGGCTTGCTACAGTAGTGCTTGATGTTCCACTAAAAACATTAGTAAAAGTTCCAACGATATTGGATGAAATTTCAGTTCTCTTCCCCACCAAAGTATTAATAACATTTTGAGCTCCTTCTATACCTTTTGTGAAAACGTTGTCTACTAATTCCCTTGTCTAATCAAATAATCACAATCGAATTTAATTATTATCATTTCTATTCTTAAAAATAGATGTTTTGAATTTTTTTGTTGTTTCTGAAAAATTTATTTTCTGTATTTAAAAAAAAAGTAACAATGTAATGATGGAAAATAATAGATAAATATGAGTTTATATTTTATAAATAATTTATTGAAGTGATTATTTATAGAGATTTGATATTTATCGAGATTTGAAATGATTTGAAAATTTATTATAAAATTATCTCAAATTTCACCTAAAAACATTAAATTTTGATTTTTGTATTTTTAACTTACAAATCTTCTAAAATCATAGCTGCAATTTTTATCAAAATTTTATATTATTTTAATAACAGTAGATTTAATTATAATTCTTAAAATCATTAATTCAACAACATTAGATTATAATAATTACTTTAATAACACAATATTTGTTATCATAATTAAAATATTTTCAAATATTTGTTCCATACACGGGCCTGGGCAAAATAACCAACCCGAAGTACCCGATCCGAACCCGATCAAAAAAATCCTANTTATTCTAAAAATTTTATTTGTATTTGTGAAATTTTAGTTAATATTTTTTAAATTTAATAATTTTTTCCTTTTTTCCATATTTATTCACCCCAAAACCAATCCATATCCGAATCCAAATCCGAACCGAACCCGACAAAATTATTCTATTGGATAGTAAATTCCTAAACCCGATATACCCGAACCGTTTACCTTAATGCCCAGCCCATCTAAATTACTTAATCATTAAGCAGTTTTTTTTGTAAGACAAAACACACATGTAAAAATATTGTCCCTAAGAACTAACCTTTGTAGACATATCAGATACTTTCTCTGGTACAGCTTCATTCTTAACCGTTTCAGCAGATGATTCAACTGTCTTCTCAACCTCAGTTAAAGAGGTTGTTGCAGTTTTCTCAGCATCAGTAAGAGAAGCCTTGACGGTTTCATCAGTTGTGGTTGTAATAGAATCTTTGGCTTCGGTTACAGCTGAAGTTGCCATTTTTGTGTAGTTGGAGTATTTTGTGTAAGAGAAAAAAAGAGATTTATATAATTAAAGAAGAAGAAGATTGTGAGAAGTGTGAGCTGTTTAAAGAGGACTGTGTCAACGCTTCCAGCTAAACACTATAGAGAATATCTAAACGTGACTTCCTTTATCAAACTCTTGATTTTGCTTATTAGCATAATTATATTATATACTCTCTTATATGTATGAATCAATTATTAACTAGGCATGAAATGATTATGCTTATAATTTTGTTTAATATAATCTTTAGTCATATAATATGTTATTAAAATGATTATGGTTGAAAGCAGTTACAACTAGATACAATTATAGTTATTACAATTAAATATGATTAAATTATTTGATACCAATAGATATTTCGAGATTTAAAAATAAATTTGAGTTTAATAAAAATTAATTAACTTGGTTTAATATTGGAAAAATATTAATATTAATAACATTTATATCAAAAATATTTAGTCTCAATTAAAAAAATCTAAATGATAATATTTTAACTAATATTTATAACTATAATTGATTATATGTATATTTTGCATATTTTATACAATTATGATTAATAATTTACGATTAATCCATAACTAATATATTTATATATATATGAGATTTAATACTATGAGATTTTGGTTATTCTAGTATCAACAATATTCTTGGATATAAAATGGTATATTTGGAGGGTTTATTCTTTCTTTATAATATAAGGTGAAATGATTAGGTTACATTATCTATTCAAAATTTCAAATGGGTGGATGATTGCATTATATAATATAATATAAAGTTGGCATACATCAAATTAATTGCCAGCTTCTTAATTCACATTAACAACTATGAGACAGCTCTTGTCAATGCCCCCACTCATTTCCTTTTTCTATATTTATAAACTTTGAATATTCGCTGTAATGTTTGAAGACCAAACATAGTTGAGTGTGGTGTAATAAAAAAGATTATTGAATAGTGTGGTATAACAAATATCTAATTTGTTTTGTATTGTATATTATATATTTATAAGTTTTCAAAAAGTTAAATTTTAGGAAATAGATTATAAAAGTGTGTTTTTAACTTTTGGGCATTTAGAATAAACTAAAAAGATTAATTGTTTATATAATTTTAAAAGGATTAAAATTTTAAAAAAATTTATTGTTATTAATATATTCTCAAAACTATATAACAGTTAATTGTTATTGGTTTTAATAGTTTTAAATATTTGACTATAATTATTTAAAATCATGAATTATTGGTTAATGATTTCCAAATCAACAAATTTATATATTATTCAAATAAAATAAATTTAGTAGTCCTTATGTGTAAGTTTATGGTTATTAGTTTAATACTTTTAAATTTTTTAATTCATATAATTTTTTTTTGAAAATTTTACCTATATAAATAATATTTAAAAAACTCAAAAAGAAAATGAAAACTCTCTAAATTTTTACTGCATTAAGAGTCCCAACAAAGCTGAATTTTCTGCTTTAAATACACATGTTTTATTTGTTTAAACAAATAATTTTCTAATGTTAAATTCAAATTTAATAATTAAGATATATTGTCAGTTGTTACAATGTAAAAGTCAACTTGAATGTTTTTACGACAAACAAATTATAAAATTTATATAAATATCAAGATTTTACCACAACTAGGTTAATACTATATATTATAACTCTGTTTCCTATAAATAAAAATTATAGAAGATGAAATTTTTTTGTTGACACACTTGAAAGTAAACCACTAAACCTAACCATATATATTAATGTGATTTCTCATTCGATCGTGGGACCTTTTGTTTGAAAACTACTAAAGATGAAAGTGAAACTATAACTTATTTCAACATATTCAAATCCAACTACTCTTTTGAACTATGTGCAATCTTAAATATTGTTTCCTTACACCTATTTTTCCAATGTTATATTTATAATATATGGAAGATTTATGAATATAGTCTAAATTTTATATCAAAAATAAGAAAATAGTCTTCCTTTTAAAAAAAACAATTAAATAGTCTAAAAACTAAATCTAAATTATAAAATTTAATTCTAGTAACTACAAATTACCACTTCTAACTTGAAAATCAATAACTTTCAAAACATCTATATATTATCATTTTTGTAGAATAAACAAATGATCTTTTTCAAGAAAATAAAATAAAAAGGCCTCTACACTAATTCTAGTTGGTTAAAGATGGGAGAATTTGAAGATTTTACACTGAATTTAAAATTTAATTGTTAGGTAATACAATTATTGGAAATTAAATATCAAATGATATAAATATTTTTTTAAAGTTTTTGTCTCCGCAGAAAGAATCGATTATCGTGATTTCGTATTGTAAAAAAAGTTTATCTATCACAGAAGATATTGTATTTGCATAACCGTTAATAAAAAAATCTGAAAGATGGATATCAAATTTGTTCATTATAAGATGTTGTATATATAAAACTGTTTGTCAAATAAAATTTAAAACTTGTATTATGAAATCATTGTAAGGAGAGTTTATTTTCATATTTTTTTAAAGTTTATAATAATAAGAGAAATTCCTTCTAACACCATCAAATGTAGTTTATTGGACAAAATTACATTGATTTTTTTTTTGGACATGAATACTATTTTTTATCAAAAATATATTTTTATTAAAAATTATATTTTTTATGGAAAATATATATATTTTTATTAAAAATTATATTTTTTATGGAAAAAATATACTCCCTCTGTTTGTGAAAGAGTGTCATTCTAGTGTCAAATTCTTGTAAGTGAAAGATTGTCATTTTAGGATTTCTAGGCAAATTTTTAGTTATAATGTCATGTTTACCCTTATTATTTAAGTTTATTAATTGGAGAGAGAAATAATTATAGTGTATTAATTAAGGGTAAAAGTGAAATTTACCTATTTTTCTTAATTTGTGTGAAAAATGTCAGAATGACATTCTTTCAAATACAGAGGGAGTATATTTTTATTTGATGTTAGGATTTAATGTTTAATGTTTGGGTTTAATATTTATTATTTAGGTGTTAGAGTTTATTATTTATAGTTAGGATTTAGTATTTAGTGTTTGAGTTTAATATTTATTATTTAAAGTTTAGAATTTTGGTTTAAAGATTAGAATTTAGTATTTAAGGTTAAGGTTTTGATATATAGTGTTTTGGGTTTAGTATTTATTGTTTAGAATTTATATAATTTTTAATTTAATTAAGTTATTAAATGGTAATTTTATTCTAAATTAATTTTAATGATATTTATGGAATATAAATTAAAATTAGTGGTATCTAAGAGAATTGTCCTAATAATAATGATCTAATATATTATAAAAATAAAAATAAAATAAAAGATAATCTCAATTTTGTATAAATAAAACATAGGATGGTTTGTAGGCCACTGAGATCCAATTGACTTATTGGGTCACACTAAATTGGAAATTTCATTTTAGCCCATTACAATAGTATCATAGTTAATTCCAATATTACCCTTCACTTCTCTTCTTCAATTCTCGCTTGTTCACTCCGTCGACGTCAGTAGCTTCCGACCGCCGTTTAAGAAGCTCGTGATTACTTTCTCTTAGACCTTAGCCATCGATAAATTTTCCGTTGAAACCAATGAATCAACTACAAAGGCTTCTCTCTTCTCGTCGCTTATCTCACCCAATCATATCTCCTTCGTGTTCTCTCCACCGGCAGCTGTTCTCAACCTCGGATGATTCGTCAACATCGTTTTCTTCTTCTTCTCATCAAATTCCTAAAGATAAAGCTTCCAATAAAAGCAGAACTACATCTTCTCTGAATGAAGATGAACTTGCCAAATTCTCTGCCATTGCTGATACCTGGTTCTTCTTGCTTATTTTTCTAATTAAAATTAGTTTTTTTTGATAATTTTATTAGACAAGGAATTGAATTTGTAGGAAAGGATCAAAATTTTGATGATTAGAAAAACAAAATTTCTGTCTTTTTTGTTGATCAAGATTGGTTGTTATTAGCTTGAGTTTTGAGTCTCATGTAAATTCAAGTTAAATGATTTAGAAAATGTCATAAGTTTACTAAGCTTGAGAGGCTTTACATGATTCTTATTTGCTATGTTATTATTATGATATGAAGGTGGCATTCTGAAGGACCTTTTAAACCATTGCATCTTATGAATCCGACTCGGTTGGCTTTTATCCGCTCTACCTTATGTAGACATTTCAGGTTTATTTATTGTTGATGATTTGTTTTGTTTTTATATTCTTATCTGTTGGAGTTTAACTACGTTTTTTCCTCAGTAAGGATCCGAGTTCTGCTAGACCTTTTGAAGGACTTAGACTTATTGATGTTGGTTGTGGTGGTGGATTACTATCTGAGGTATTTTCTCATCAGTTCATGTGTACCTTATTTGGAATATAATTTTCGATTCTTCCTTTTTCTGAGACCACTCTATGTTGAGGTTACACTCTATGTGCTCTTACCTGTGTCTTCTTGTTGTTTTTCTGTGTTTGAAGCCTCTAGCTCGAATGGGAGCAACTGTCACTGGAATTGATGCGGTTGACAAGAATGTTAAAATTGCTCGTCTTCACGCTGTAAGGTCTCTTACTTATTGTTAATAGTTAATACAAGCAACTTATGCACTAGCTGTATTGTTATATTAATGTGATTGTGTCCTCTACACTATAGTCCTGTCAAAGTTGGCAACATTCAAAATACTTAAACAGTAATGATCATGTTTTCTCATAATTGTATAAGACTAGTGTTCATGAAACCCTGTCTCTGTCTTGACTTCTCTTCTTTGTTGTATGTCGATAAAATCGCTCTGAAGGATATGGATCCAGTGACTTCAACTATTGAATACCATTGTACTACAGCAGGTTACTTTTAACTAAAAAAGTTACACTCTCTTCTACAGAAGCTGATTCTGTGTTACCTCTCCTATGTTAATTATATTTTCTTGCGCAGAAAAGCTAGTGGAAGAAGGGAAGACGTTTGATGGTGTTCTTGCCTTAGAGGTACTTTATTCTCCTCCATCTACACTTCAACATATGTCTTCCTTCATTTTCATGGCAAGACTTGTGATTTTATACAATGAAGGTCATTGAGCATGTAGCGAACCCTGCAGAATTCTGCAAGTCATTATCAGCATTGACTGTGCCTAACGGCGCCACTTTACTGTCTACAATTAATCGGTCTATGAGAGCATATGCATCAGCCATTGTTGCAGCAGAGTACATTCTACGTTGGGTAATCACACCTCACTGTTAACACCATTTCGTGTTGGTTTCATATTTGATATATAATGTAGAACAAATCATCTGCAGCTTCCTAAAGGCACACACGAGTGGTCAAGTTTCCTAACTCCTGAAGAACTAACAATGATACTACAACGTGCTTCAATCGATGTAAGCCATTTCTCTTCCACTTAAGTAGTGCTTATGTAAATCTTAATAACCTCGAAGGTTAAGCTGATTGAAGCAGTTGCAAAAGTGGAATAGTTCGTCTGTTTATATTATTATATATACTGTGGATTGTAGGTGAAAGAGATGGCTGGATTTGTGTACAATCCTATAACAGGAAGATGGTTATTGTCAGATGATATTAGTGTCAACTTCATTGCTTATGGGACGAAAAGGCTTAATCTTGAAGAAATGTAATCAATCGTTCCAAGTTTGTGTTTCTCTACATATGTGGTTCTGAGTTTCATCTCTAGTTCATGTTTTTTTAGAACCTTATAGTTAGAGTTAAATTTGGCAATAAGTGAGAAACATTCCAAGAAGAGTTGTTTTGTCTGTTACATCAGTAGATTTGGTTTTCTCTCTTTTAAAGATTTTTTTTCTTGTTAAAATTGTATTTATTTCATAGTCCAAATGTGATACATACATGAGAGCTAAAACTCTTGTTGTGCAATGAGAAGAGGGCTCTGTGTCATTGAGAAGCTGTCTAGACTCTAGACTCTCGAGCTTTTGATAGTGTTTTCACAGTTGAAGACTCTAGACTCTCGAGTTATTTCACATGGAAGGAAGATGTGGTCTACTTACCTACCGGCCGGTTAAGTTGATTTGATCACGTTGAAGAGTGAATAAGACAGATTCAACTGCAATTCCGCGAAACCAAACCTAACAGCAATTTCTCGAATCTTTTTCTTCTTCTTACACCTTTGTCTTCTTCAGCTCATTCCTAAAAAAAACTCCAAAAAATAAACCTTCGCTCTCGCTTCATCGATCAACATTAATCACTTCCGATCTCAATTAACATGGGTTTCAACGGCGCTTCTCCGGTCTCTCTCTCTCTCGATCTGTGCTAGAATTCAATTTCCATCTTTGGCTGCTTCTCTAAATTGCCCCTTTTTTTTACTGTTGGAAATTATTTCCAAATGCAGGAATTTGATGATGCTACGGAGAACAGTTTGGATAAGATCAAGCGGCAATTGGCTTCTGGCTCTGGTCGGAATTTGTTACAGGGACCTCTCTTCAAGCGTTCTGAAACTGTAAGTTCAATTCTTTTCACCTGGACTCTCTTCAATATGAGTGGAATTCGCAAAATTCACTTGCTTTATTCATTTTGGGTTTATTTTATACTTAAGCTGAAATATACTATTTTGGTTTCTCACTATTAAAAATGGAGCATTGGGTGAGAATAAGAAATTAACTATCTTTGTAGTTTCTTTTTGAAGACTTTGTTTGATAGAGTTCTTTAGTCTATAGCTTAAGCATTTATTGCTTTTGATACCATTCTTTTTTTGTTTGTGTTTATGTATAAATAGCTGAGAAAATGGAACGAACGATGGGTGATACTTGATCCAACAACAGGCAAAATGGAGTACAAGTGAGTTATATAGCTGCATTTTATGTAGAGACCTCTTCGTCACAGTCAATTAGTTTCTGATGCATTTTCATAACTCAGGACAAGACGAAATGAACCAACGATCAAGGGAACGATTCTGTTTGACGAAAATAGCACAATCAATATCTCTCCTGTCAACTTCCAGTATATATACTACATTCTCGTCTTGCTATGAATAATCAGCATTATTAGGAGTCTAGAGTCTATTCACATTGAATCTGGTTATGTTGTGTTGCAGGGGGCTTCCAAAATATAATGATTGCTGTATATGTATCCTTGTTTCTAGTAAAATGTTCGCAAAAAATATATTTTTTACGTCTGTCCAAAAGGAGATAGTTGATTGGAATCTAGTGTTGAGTTTTCTTCAACTTGGTGTAAGATATTGGTACCCCACAGAAGAAAGATTACTTTTTGTGTACAGAGACTCCTAGTGCAGCTAAAGCTTGGGTCACAACTTTACAGTAAGTCATCTGGATCTTCATCTTTTTATTTGTACCAATCTCTAGAGAAACCACCACGCTTACTTGATCAATCTCGAATAGTTAATAGTATTGAAAATGTTATACCTTCTGAATGTCCCTGAAAGGCTAATCTCTTCTTTGTCCAGTGCGACACAGCTAGTCCTAAAGGCACATAAGGAGGCTGTTGATTCCCTAAGCGGAAGTGGTTCTCCTACACTTGGCACTGTCGCAACTGTTGTTGCCGCTGCCAATTCTACAGCATTGGAATGTTCCAAAGAAATTCAAGCAGCAATGCAGATCTCTTTGAGGAATGCATTGAAAGTGACAGAATATCAACCGATCGATGGACCACTAGATGATTTGACAATAATGAAGGTATGTTATTTAATAAACTATTGGCTGTTGAGATCCTGCAAATTCTTTTTTGAGCAATGTAAAGCATATAGAGACATCTTACAGGAAACTATGTGTGTCAAGTATGATGATTTACAGAATTAGCAGAAAGCATATCGTTCATCTTCATTCTTTTTCTGCCCAGGGTAGCTTTATTGAGCCACTTACATCTTGCAGAAAACTCTGCATGTCAAAGATGAGGAATTACAGAAGTTGGCGCGAGAACTTCGTTCTCGTGAGTCAACAATAAAGGAGATAGCAGATAAGCTATCTGAGACGGCTGAAGCAGCTGTATCTGCAGCATCTGCAGCTCATACAATGGATGAACAAAGAAAAATAGTTTGTGTAGAATTTGAGCGCTTGAATAAAGACTCAGAGAGACAGCAAGAATCCGCGAAATTGAAGGTAACGAGGCCGTGTCATATAGAAGATAGTTTTACATTGTTATGTATGTCTTGTTTATTGATCTTTACCTCCTATGTAGCTTAAGGAATTGGAAGAGAAGACATCTACTCTGAGTAAGGAAAAAGATCAGTTGGTTAAGGAAAGAGACTCTGCGCTCCAAGAGGCACATATGTGGCGAACTGAGCTTGGAAAAGCCAGAGAGCGTGTCGTTATACTTGAAGGTGCTGTTCTGAGAGCCGAAGAAAAAGTGAGGGTTGCAGAAGCAAGTGGTGAAGCGAAAGCAAAGGAGGCTTCTCATAGAGAAGAAGCTGCTTGGACAGAGAAGCAAGAGCTTTTAGCATATGTGAATATGTTACAAACTCAGCTTCAAAGGTTAGCTTATCTGAATTTATCTGCCTGAGCAACTAATTATTATTAAACTGTCATAAGTCTCTTTTATCTTTGAATAAACAGGCAGCAACTAGAGACGAAGCAAGTATGTGAGGAGAAGACTGAGTCCATGAACGGTGAAGCATCTCTTCCGATGACAAAGGAAACAGACAAGAACGTGGATAAAGCATGTCTGAGCGTTTCAAGAACAGACTCTATACCAGGAGAGAACATAGTCCATATGAGTGAAGAGCAGGTAGTAAATGCTCAGCCTCCAGTTAATGAAAATGAATGGAATGATATTCAAGCAACAGAGGCAAGTGTTTCTGATGTAAGAGAAATATCTGCAGAGACTGAACAGGACAGAAGAAACAACATGGATATCCTGGTAATGACTTCTGAACCTAATGCTCCATGCAATGATCCACCTTCGGAATCTTTTCGTCACCAGCCTTGATGAATGATTGGTAGAGATCTTCGTACATTTTGATATACTCTTGATGTTTTGGATAATGTTTGGGAGAGTTAGATTGTTCTAACAACAGAAGGAATCTGTCATTTTGGTTTCTTGTACCTCAAGAATTTGTCTTGACTAGGGAAGGATTCTTTACCCCCTCCCCCTTATTACAACATGAAGTACATAGACTTGTGTCTAAACTTTGAATTGTGCATGATGATATGTTTATGCATTGGTCTAAACCAGTTTTCCACATACAAATCAATTCTTCACCAGGTTTACTAACCCAAAAACAGTGACAATTTTATCAACATACCTGGTCCTGGCTAGATTTGAATCACTAGTTCCTTTTCTGTTTTAAAAGAAGAAGAAGAAGAAGAAAGAAGGAACTAACCTGTAAAGCGAGATAAGCAAGCTTCTTGTGTTCTCCTTTCATGAGATAGATCACATGGATGGCAGCAAGAGAAACCTACATAATGCATGCACTGTTCTTCATGGCTCACAGATATTTGGTTTTACTGATGTATCTCATCCACCAACATGATCAAAATCTGCCATGGAAATTTCAAACTCTTCCATTTACATGTACAACTATGGCAGTATAGTGATGATAGAGTCACTCATGAAGGTTACAGAAATGTACTCTAGTCTCATCCCAAAACCACAATGAGGGATTTTTGTAAGCCAGATCTTTTATCCAAGCTCAAGTGGCATGAGTTCTACAATCTCAGAGATAAAAAAAAGAAACGCTAAGCTATAAGGATAACACTAGACTTACCATAATAACCTACCTGAAATACCCGATATGAAAAAATACTACTAGAATCCAAAAAATATTCTATTGGGTATTACATTCTTAAATCCGAAAATTCGTATCCGAATCCAAATCCGCCGGTTAAAACATGAAATGTAATTATATATACAAATAATTAAATTATTCTAAAAAGTTCAATTATATTCGTAAAAGTTTAGTTAATTTTTTTTATAAAAATTAACCCTTTTAAAATATTTTCTTATCTAAAACCAACCCGTATCCGAATCTGAATCCGAAATGAATCCGATAAAATTATTTCATTGTGTATTGAACTCCTAAACCTGATGTATCCAAACCCAAATAGATTTTATCCGAACCCAACTCGTTTACCCTATAGACAGCTCTAAATAACACCTTAGTAACTCACGTAAACATAGATGGCTTATGCAAAGGCTGAAAACATCACTAACCATCTGAGAACTCTGTTGTGTGAGAAGTCAAACTTGAGGGAGATCAAAAAAAAAAAAAAAAAAAAANNNATAAAATATCAGCGGTGATTAACGGTGCCACTGCCATCATTATCTTTGATTATAAATCAGATTTAACTTTTTAATCACTTTTTGTTCTTCCAATCACTTTCCCTTTAAAGACCTTTGAAATGGAAAATTATCGAAAGCTTTAATACATCTCATTTCTCTATCGAAAGCTCTGTTTTCAACTTTGTGTTGTTGAACATGGACCAGAGAGAAGGAGACGAGCAACAAAATCGCGATGATTCCAGATTCAATCTAACTCTCAAAAACGTCCATGGGTAAACAAAAAAGTTCTTAAGCAATCAATCAAATCACTTTCTTTATTGATTTTAATTTTTGCAATCACAGCTCTTAGATCTGTAATTTTGTTATGCTTATGTTTGATTTTATACTCTTGATTTTGTTTTTGGTTTAAGGTTTCTTAAAGGTACAAGTATACCTGGGAAGGTATTGTTAACTAGGAAACCTCATACTCCTCAATACCCTCCCATCTCTGCTCCTTCATTTCAACGAAGCTTATCGGAAAATGACGCCGGAATAAACGAGAATCCAGTTGAGGTTATACTTGTTGAAATCACTTGAGAGAGATCTATTCTTCTTTATGTTATCAATGGAAAGTAAAATTTTTAAGTTTATGGTGTAGGTGGAAGATCATTCTTCAAGTAAGAACATTGATAATACATATGCTGGTAAGTTACGATCCAATTCCAGTGCTGATAAGAGTGTGAAAGAATTTCAAAACTTGAAGATTGGTGTTAGATCAATTGACTCTGCTAGAGTTCTCAAGTTTAACAAAGTGCTTTCACAAACAACTGTCATTTTAGGTACTCTCTACTTTGCCTTTTTGATTTAGTGTGTTGTATTTAGTATTATTGGTGACCTGGATTCTGTTTTGAATGTGATAATCGTTTCGTTTGTGAATGTTAATCTTGTCAAGGTGTGTAAGGTATCACTTGTCAGATTTGGCCTTGTTGTGTTCAAGTTGTGAAAGACTCCATTTTTTGTTCTTCTTCTGTCTTTTGTAAACGGTTTATATTGTATTCCTTTTCAGAGAAATTGCGAGAGTTAGCGTGGAATGGTGTGCCATACTATATGAGGCCTGATGTCTGGCGGCTTCTCTTGGTATGCTCCAGCCTCTAGGACTTTTTATTTAAGCATAGTCATTAAAACTTTTGATCATTTTGGCTTGTAATCTGTATATTTTCATCATGTACATTCTCATTTATTCAACAGTTTCATTTACAACACTAATTATTGTAACATCTTCTGTAAATACCTGTATAGTTTATTTAAACTCAGATTGAAGGCACACTTGCACTAGAAAGATTGTTTATGTTATTAGCTCTTCACATCAGCATTCTCTGTGGCAACAGTTTTGTTATTTTGGTTTGTTTGTTTATTTGAATTTAAATATAAACTGACAACAGGGATATGCACCACCTAATTCAGATAGACGGGACGCTGTTCTGAGAAGGAAACGTCTTGAATATCTTGAATCTGCTGGCCAATTTTACGACCTCCCAGATTCCGAACGTTCTGATGATGAGATTAATATGCTTCGCCAGGTTTTTCCTCGTAGTCTCGGTGTTTAACAGATAGAGATTACAAAAGTTGGTAAACTCTCTTAGCAACTGTGTTCTTTCTCAGATTGCTGTCGACTGTCCAAGGACCGTACCAGATGTCAGTTTCTTTCAGCAAGAACAGGTGCAGAAATCGCTGGAGCGTATTCTTTACACATGGTAAGTTACAGAAAATAAATGTTGTTCTTTGGTAAACTAACACCCAGTTGGAAAATTAAGTTGAGGGCTAAATCTAAAAGATTTAATCTACTGAGTTTGCAGGGCCATTAGGCATCCAGCAAGCGGATACGTTCAAGGAATAAACGATCTGGTCACACCCTTTCTAGTTGTTTTCTTGTCAGAATATCTAGATGGTGGTGTAGACAGTTGGTCAATGTCTGATCTATCTGCTGAAAGAGTTTCAGATGTAGAAGCAGATTGTTACTGGTGCTTAACAAAGCTACTTGATGGTATGCAAGATCATTACACGTTTGCTCAACCTGGAATCCAGAGACTTGTGTTTAAGCTGAAGGAACTAGTCAGACGTATTGATGGTAGGTTCCTGATTAGCTTACTCCTCCTGTATTGGCTGTGTCTTTGGTGATTGTTTGAACTTATGACTTGCCCACCTCCTCTTTTCAAAAATCATGTTAACTGTACTGAACCCGGTTTAATTAACCACATATCTTCCAATTTTGGCCTAATTATTGTTTTATTATATATAGAGTTAACATTGTCTCATTTGTTATGTACTAGAACCTGTTTCAAGACACATGGAAGAGCATGGACTTGAGTTTCTTCAATTTGCTTTCCGATGGTATAACTGTCTTCTCATACGCGAGGTTAAATACCATTTGAACTCTTACTAATATATATGCTTTGGTTTGGCTTAGTCTCGTCTCCTTACATGTTTTTTTGGTAAACTGATAAGATTCTTGAACTGTCTATAGATCCCTTTCAATCTCATAAACCGCCTATGGGATACTTATCTTGCTGAAGGAGATGCATTGCCAGACTTCTTAGTGTATATATATGCTAGCTTTCTTTTGACGGTAAGAAACATTGAATCAAACACGTCTTACTGTATATATACCACAAGAATCAAATACAAGTTGTGTTGTGAAACAATGCAGTGGTCTGATGAGCTGAAGAAGTTAGATTTTCAAGAAATGGTAATGTTTCTGCAACACTTACCAACACAAAAGTGGACAGACCAAGAGCTTGAAATGGTTTTGTCAAGAGCTTATATGTGGCACAGTATGTTCAATAATTCCCCAAACCATTTGGCTAGTTGAATGACTTATCCTCAATGATGATGATGCTGTTTTTGTTTCTTCCTTGGTTTACATTGTCTTCTTCCTTGTCAAAATCAGCTTTCTGTGTTTATTTATTTGTTGTTGGTTATGGTAAATGATAACATTCTCTTGTGTCTTGTTAATTGTTATTAGTTATGTATGGTTTCAGTTCAACGCAGTACTTGTTTAATCTGTTACTACTTTGTGTGTTTTGTAGCTTTTACTAATTTGGTTATCTCAGTAATCTTTATTTGGAGTTCATGTCATTTCCTCATATATTTGCATAATATATCTAATCATACCAAAAAAATATTTTTGCAAAATTTTCGTTATTCAATTTTTTATTCTACAATTATGGTATTAAGCAATTATGAATCATTAACTATTAACAATTACTATAAGGTAACAGTGTTTCTGCCTTTCTGGTAAACATGAACACCATTAACTAGTTATAGTAAATTTTCATGCACAGCAACAAATTTCTGTAAAGTAAAAGAAAAAGAATATTGGCATTAAATACATTATTGATTTGATGAGTCATCACTTTTAGGATCACAGTGAAAGGTTCAGAAGAGAGAAAGCTAAAGTAATAATAACTCTCAAGTTTTTTTTGTTTATTGCTTTTTCCTTATTGTGTGTGTATCTGTGGTTAATCTCTTGTGGCTTCTTCTTCTTATGCTAGGACGCTTTTTTTCACCGTTATCGATTTCTTCTCTTCGGATTTCAATGTCTGGAAAAAGCTACCTTTCTGCTCTGAGAATGAAAATGGTTTGATTTTACTAGTATGGTGAAATTTTCAGGTATCTTCTTCTTATGGGATTTCCTTTCTCTTAATAAAGCTTGAAAATTTTAGAAATCATTTACATGAATATATAATCTTAGTATCTACGTTTTCATTTGTAGCTTAATGATTTTGTCTGTCGAAGAATTTGGAGTTTTGAAAGATTGAGAATTGACTCTACTTACATAAAAAAAAAAAACACTTTGATGGATCTGAATAATTTAAGAATCTATTAGAAAAGCAAATGGTTGTTGTTAGATGCCAAAAATATTTGGTAGAAGAACATAAGATTTATAGATTATTTTATGTTATGTAGGAGGTTAGATTCCTTATGTCTTATACTAGTTGGAGGAATACTTAAGATTAAAGAAGTGTAGAAAATGATGTGGTTGGCAAGAATAATAGAGCTCATAAATGACTCAAGACAACACTCACAATAGCTCCTAACTTCCCTTTTCTCTGCATCTACCATCCTTGTATATGTGACATGTCCCTTACCCTCTTGTCTCTAATGGGTTTAGTGAAAAATTACTAACTTTATCTTGGCTTAAGGGTATGTTTAGTTTTTGAATTTTTGTTTCAAATTTCAGGGTTTAGCTCATAAGAAAAGTTCTTTGTTAGCTCATAATAACATGGTTTTATTGTCGATTTCGTGGAGTACATACATATATATATATATATATATATATATATATAGTTGTTTGATTAATGTGTTACTTGCTTCTCTTATCAGGCTGTTTGGTTCATCTCTTCTTGTTATTTATTATCTGGTTATCAAGCTTCCAAGATGTAGCTACACATTATAACCTTAATGAACATAGTAGCAGATCAACAACCTCTGAGTTAGCTAATCCACCTGGTCTTGTAGTATCTGGTCCCATTCAAGTATCGCCGTCCGTTATCCCCAAATATGCATCCCCTGCTCTACCTTGGACACCATCAATGTACCCTACTTTTCCTGATACATATGAACCTAAGTTAACCGGAAAATGTCCTACAAACTTTCAAGAAATTTCAAGTATTATCGATAAAACAGCTTCTGATTGTTCGCAACCATTCGCTGCACTTGTTGGAAACGTGATATGTTGTCCACAGTTTGTTAGCTTACTACATATTTTCCAAGGACAGTATAATGTGAAGTCAGATACTTTAGTTCTGTCTGATGCAGTTGCTACAGATTGTTTTTCAGATATTGTTAGTATCTTGGTTAGTAGAAGAGCCAACATGACAATACCTACACTATGCTCTGTAACAGCTTCTAACCTAACTGGTGGTTCTTGTCCAGTAACAGATGTAACAACGTTCGAGAAAGTTGTTAACAGTAGTAAATTACTTGATGCCTGTGGAACTGTTGATCCTCTTAAGGAGTGTTGCAGGCCAATTTGTCAACCTGCAATTATGGAAGCTGTGCTTATTATCTCGGGACACCAAATGACAAATGATGATAAGATCCCTTTAAGAGGATCAAATAATGTCAATTCAATTAATGACTGCAAAAATGTTGTTTATTCATATCTTTCAAGGAAGCTTTTGGTAGACAAAGCAAATGCTGCATTTCGAATTTTATCGTCTTGCAAAGTTAACAAAGGTACTGAACTGGATCATCTTATCTTCTTATGGAACTTGGGAATTTGTTCTAAGTGTACATTATGGTTACAGCTTGCCCTTTGGAATTTAAGCAACCAACTGAAGTGATCAAGGCTTGTCGTAATGTGGCTGCTCCAAGCCCTTCTTGCTGTAGCTCATTGAACACTTACATTTCTGGGATACAGAACCAAATGCTAATAACAAACAAACAAGCCATAGTCTGTGCAACGGTTCTCGGTTTTATGTTACGTAAAGGTGGTGTTATGACAAATATCTATCAGCTTTGTGATGTTGATCTCAAAGATTTCAGTGTCCAAGGTATTATTCTTGTTTCATTCCTGTTTTCCTCTACCTCTTGTTGAACTCCTCCTTGACATTATCTCTTGTTTTATGTTTCTGTGTCTGCCTTTGGACAATAAGCAGCATATGGAATGCAACAAGGTTTGTTTTCAGTTCATCTTATATTCCAAAGTTGTTTGATATGTGTTTGTTGTTTCACCAAGTTAACATGTTAATGTCAATATAGGTTGTCTTCTAAGAAGCTATCCTGCAGACTTGATATTTGATAACACAACAGGTTACAGCTTTACATGTGATCTAACAGATAACATTGCTGCTCCATGGCCATCTTCATCTTCAGTGTCTTCTTTATCTCTCTGTGCTCCAGGTAATAATCATTCTCTTTACATGTTCTCTTCAAGAAAACCAAAAAAAAGTTTTAAGATTACAAAAAGGGTTTTGTTGTTTATATTAAATTTGGTGAAATATGCAGAGATTTCATTACCTGCTTTGCCAACATCTCAGAGTATTAAAAATCAAGGTACGTTTAGTTTCCTTGCAATGTTATTATCTACAGTCTTACAACAAAAGTAAAATCAAAGGTCTATAGAAATGTAAGAAGAGAACTCAAAAGACCTCTGTGTTTTAACATGTATTTGTAGGGTTTCACAATGGTGGGGATAGAGTGTTGTGTCTCTTTATTTGGGTGTTTCTTCTGTATGTTGTTGTTGTGAGACATTAAAATGAGATTTAGGATGGTTTTGGATCAAACAATGACAAGCTCACAGTTTTTCTTGTGTATATGTTTATTAACAGGGCAAAGGGTTATGTAGTATTAATTAATTAATATCTTCTCAATCTCATGTATAGCTTTGAGTTTTTTTTTTTTNATCTTTTGAGATCGATCTTTGATTTTTTTAACCGAAGACTTTTAAGTGTCCGAAGCTTCGAAACTTTGTCTTCTGATAAATCCATTTGTCAAGACAAAACATTCGAACCTTCCAAAGCCTATATAGTTTAGTTATAAACATATTTGGATCTCTTGAGTTTATTGGATTTTGAAAGAAATTATCATTTGGTAAAAAATATTAATCGTTTTAGATTAAAACAAAAATTTATTATGAAATATATATATGTAAAAACTAACATATTTAAATTAATGATATAATTCTATTGTTTTTATATATTTAGTTGTTGTATTCACTCTATTATACGACCTGTGAAATAATTGCATACTAAACAAATACACATGTCAAAGATGATTAGTTTTGTAATTGACTTATTAAAAATAAATGAAAATGACTAATATACCCCACAAAACCTAATGTCCCATTATTATCATTAATAATTGTTAATATTATATATCAAAAATCTCTTTGCCCTTCTTCTTCTCCAGATTTTCTTCTTCAACCCTCTTCTTCCTTACCCGCCAAATTCTTCCTCTTTGAAACTGCATTATCCCTTTTGGATTCGATTCGATTTTGTGCTTTTTCGGATTCCGCTTCGTACCGTTTTGATCTGTGAGTTTTTATTTCGCTGTTGTTTTGCTTCGTTTGTTTTATGTGAAATTTGGGTCGAAATTGATCCTTTTTTTATCCGTGTTGATGTGTGATTAATTTGTGAAATTTTGAATTGGGTTTTGGTGGGTGTTTTATCTTTTTTTTTCTCAGTTGGCTAAATCCCCAACTGAGAATGGAAACGAGAACTCTGAAGTTTCAGAGATGGTGGTAATAGTAAGAGTCCTGAGGCTAAAAATTGATTCTTTGATTGTTGAGTGATTTGAATTTTCCATTTGCTTGATTTTGTTTTGTTAGAAACAATGAATGGAGTAGTAAACTTTATGTCACATAGAATAATGAGATCATAGTATTGGTTTTACTAATATGATAGTTTCATATCTATAAAACTTGTTCATCAGTGTTGTCTTGTGATAGATGCTTTCAAGTTTCTTACTTTTGTGCTTTAGCTCTCAATTTTGTGTGTGTGTTTAGTTTTATATTGGAAACTGTTTTGTGTGAACTTCTTTGTTGTTTTGTAAGGTTTTGAATCTGAGGAACTATTTGGTATTCTCTCTTCTAGCAAGGTCTTATTGTTAGTGTTTCCTCTTTGTAGGTTTGTAAAATACAAAACAAGTTGAGTTAGAATCTTGGGACTAGATAGTGTTTGCATTTTACATGGCGGCGAGTATTTTGTTACCTTGATGAAATGGCAAATCACGAGCTTATGATGGCGGGGAACCATGATATATCCTCTAGACAAGAGCATTTTATGGAAGCTCGACAAAACAATGAACTGTTTCCTTCCCATGACTACAGTTTTGCTTTGGAACCATTTCACGAGACCAACCTGCAGATAGGTGTTTCTCATGAGCAAAATGAGGTTTGGAACCACAACCAAGAACATACACTGACTCTTCAAAACTCTAGGACTCACAGTGAAGAAGAAATACGTGAAGAACAATATCTGCAAGGCAAAGATGAGGTTGAGTCTCTGGACAACCAAAATGAAAGTTATGACAATGCTTTTGAGATCTCCTTTCCTGATAATGATGACTCTGAGATTTCAGAGAATGATAAACTAGGTTTAGTAGTTTCTCAGGATCTTAATGATAACTTACAGTTGGCGGTGGGTCATTGCATGAACAGTGATCCCATACCTTTCCTCGACATAAGCCTTTCTCAGCAGCTAGAGTTGGCTCCTCCTATCCTTCAGTGCCGGTCTCTGCAAACAGCTCCTGAGCACAATTTGGTTGTTGGTATGGAATTTTCGGATGTCCTTGCTTGCAGGAGAACACTGAGAGATGCAGCAATTGCCTCACGCTTTGAGATGCAGACGGTTAAGTCTGACAAAACTCGCTTCACTGCAAAGTGCAGTATTGAGGGTTGCCCTTGGAGGATACACTGTGCCAAGCTTCCTGGTGTACCAACATTTTCAATAAGGACTATTCACGGTAGTCATACATGTGGTGGTATTGCACACCTTGGTCACCATCAAGCTTCAGTTCAATGGGTTGCTGAGGCTTTGACAGAAAGGCTGAAAGAAAATCCGCATTACAAACCTAAGGAGATACTGGAGGAAATTCATCAAGTTCATGGAATTACACTATCATACAAGCAAGCATGGAGGGGGAAAGAGCGTATAATGGCTGCTGTTCGCGGTTCATTCGAAGAAGATTATCGCCTTCTTCCTCGATATTGTGATGAAATCAGAAGAACAAATCCCGGGAGCATCGCTGTGGTTCATGGAATACCAGTTGATAGAAGCTTTCAACAATTATTTATTTCTTTTCAAGCATCAATCTATGGTTTTCTTAATGCTTGTCGACCTCTTGTTGCATTGGACAAGACTGTTTTGAAGAGCAAGTATTTAGGGACACTGCTACTTGCCACTGGGTTCGATGGAGATGGTGCGGTGTTTCCTTTGGCTTTTGCTGTTATTGCTGAAGATAATGATAGTAACTGGCAGTGGTTCCTCTCAGAGTTGCGCCAGCTGCTTGAAGTTAATTGCGAAAACATGCCAGAGCTAACAGTGTTATCAAGTAGAGAAAAATCCATTGTTGATGGAGTTGAAGCTAATTTCCCAACAGCATTTCATGGCTTCTGTGTTCATCATCTCGTAGAATGCTTCCGTGAGAAGTTCAACAACTCTATTCTTGTGAACCTTGTTTGGGAAGCAGCAAAATGTCTCACAGAGTTTGAATTTAAGGCAAAACTCCATGAGATCATCCAGATATCCCCGGAAGCTGCCTTTTGGATCCAGGACATCCCTCCCAATCTATGGACCACATACTGCTTTGGAGGAACAAGGTTTGGACATTTGACTGCAAATGTTATTGATTCACTTAACAGTTGGATTCAAGATGCCTCAGGTTTTCCTATAATCCAAATGATGGAGAGCATTAGACGACAAATGATGACTTTGTTCAATGAACGCCGTGAAACAAGCATGCAATGGTCTGGTATGTTAGTTCCATCTGCTGAGAGACAAGTCCTTGAGGCTATAGAACAATCTCATGCATACCAAGTTCACAAAGCAAACGAATCACAGTTTGAGGTCATGACCAGTGAATCAAAATGGATAGTGGATATTAGTAGCCGTTCCTGTTTGTGCCGTGGATGGGACTTATATGGTTTGCCTTGTAGCCACGCAGTTGCAGCACTCCTCTCTTGTAGACAGAACGTTTACCAGAACACAGAGAGTTACTTCACAGTGGCAAATTACAGGCGAACTTATGCAGAAACCATACATCCAGTTCCAGACAAAACCTTGTGGAAATCAACAAAACCTGACATAGAAAGTGGTGATGAGGTTGTGATCAGACCACCGAGTGTGTTAAGACAACTATCACAGCCAAGGAAGAGGAGAAGTGAAGGAGAGGACCGTGGACGTCAAAAGCGTGTAGTTAGATGTAGCCGGTGTAATCAGACTGGCCATTTCAGAACAACTTGCACAGCTCCCATATAATCTGATCTGATGACTCTTTCCTTCTCTAATCTGATGAGTTAGTTTATTCTTACTTAGGTTTAGAACATTCTTTGCAAAAGCCTCTCTTTAGCTCATATTTCCCAATCTGTTTAGATTTTGTGTTATTCAATGACAGTGTCTTCTTAATAGAATCAACTAAACATCTTTGAAACTTAACATCTTCTATGTTATAACCTTAATGCTTAAGACCTTGCAAGATAATGAATGAGATTCTTGATAAAGTACAAAATGGTCAAATCAAATAAAGCAAATTAAATGGGATCCGGAGTAATAGGTGTCAAAGGTATATCATAGGACACGTGGAGATAGCAGATACATTGTCTCGTAATAGAAAACAAACTCAACAATGGAGCTAATCTTTTAGAGTTTTTTTAACCTATCAATATTAGTCTCAAATGTCTCTTCATGATCCATCACTCTAAGATCATCCCTCGTGTCAGATTGCCTCATAAACACAAAGGCTATGAAAAGCTCGAGAGATTCGCTCACTACGTTGGTAAGATCAATCTACATAGCCTCTTTGTAACTTCTATGATCATAGATAGATTGTGATGCATTTTATAAGGTAATGTTGTTGGTTTGATGAGATTCAAGGAGAGGAGAGAATGTTCTCATCTCTACAGATTAGCCAATGTGTGTACATAAGAAAATCAGGTAGCTGAGAGCCTTATGTTGATAATCTCTTTATTAAGCTGTTGAAGAGTTTGAGAAATGTATTCTCAGTTACTTTGCTTATCACTGGAGCCATGTGGATCTATCGATCAGTCATGTTTCTACTGAAAAACAAAAAAAAGTTTCACTTTTCTTTGTTAACATCATAATGAACAGACCAAAAACATTTCATGGATCTGTTTCATATACTCAGTGCTGATGTTAGAGCTTAAGAAGAAGCCTCAAGCACATTATCATGGCGGCTACGAGGTGAGTTTAGAAACAATAAAAGGCAATCTGGATTGTGTTCACTTTAAGTGATTCTTCCCAAATGATTGTTCTTTGGTTAGAGTATTTAGGGAACCGAGGTTTGAGAGGGTGACTAAAAATCTAAAAAGTGGCAAGAGTCTTTCATACTTTAGTAGAGAAAATGAAAGAAATGGGAATTGCATCAGTTGATGACTCAGAGAGTACAGAAGTTATGTCTCTAGTTGTACACAAGGACCGGAGCCTGGTTCTACTTCTTATGGGTAGTGGTATGGGTGCAGGGAAGAGCACTATGCTTAAAGACATTCTCAAAGAGTAAGAGTATCAGAGTACTTTTCATTGTTTGGTTTGTCTTATGAATTTTCATGTACATGCTTGTGTGGAGGCTGTTTTGGGCAGGAGAAGATGATGTGGTGATTGAAGGTGATGCTTTCAAAGAATCTGATGTGTGGTAATGCTGATATGATCAAGACTGCTGAATTCGTAAGGTTCTTTGTTTCCTTAAAGATGCAATAAGAATCCTTTTGTGTAAAAAAGCAATTAAGCTTAACAAAAGTAGCAAATAATATAGACAGGACACATATATAGAGAGACAATCATGTGCTATTAGCATTATTACCTTTGTTTTTTGAAAGTCAAATAATCGTTTGTTAAGAACTAGAACTAGGAGGCTATGCTAGGTAACCACAAGTTCTTGCACAACGGGCAAGAATGAGCATTAGAAACTCTAGGGATATAGAATAGAGAAAAGGAGGAGAATCACCTTCTTAACACCGCCAAGTTCGCAAGCTCTGCAAGGTAAACTGGCTGATCATTAGGAGATCTCGTAATAGCTAGGAGATCTTTGCAATCCGTTTCAAAAGTTTTACACATTGGTTGAATATTCAACAAACAAAGCATTGCCCATGCCCATAGCAAACTTAACAGTTCCGTGTGGGTCGGCGATAAGTCGCCCTCGGGTTGTTCGAATTCAAAATTTTTGATTTTGGGTTATTCGGTAAGAGATTATTGGTCCGCAGAAAATTTGTTTTAATTGTCAGATTGGATCGGAACTTTTTAATCGGATTTCAGGTTGATCGGAAACAAAAAAAACTTGTGCCGAATATATAAACTTTCGGAACTAAAAATTCCGAAACTACCTATTTGTGCACACATTACAAACGGAAAAACAGAATTTGTATACTCTTAGAAGCTTAAGTACCAAAAAATGACTAAAGCAGCTTCTTCTTGATTGCTTGAAGGTTGAATCCATCAAAAAACTTTCTCTTGTTTCCACTTCCATCGGTTCCAGCAGTAGCTTCTGGTTCATCTTGAGAAGCCATACTCCTAAGTTCCTAACAACAAAAGCACAAATAATCTCGGATTAACATAAATAGAACATCAATGATTCAATACCAATAGAAATATCAAATTAACATAAATTATGTGTAAAATAACTCTAATAGAACATCTACATCTAACCAGTTTTTAAAAAACCATGAATTAATTTTTGAAGTTTCGATTAGAGTTTTTCTAATCGAACAAAATCTAACCATAGAAACATAAAGTTAACAACGAATTGTTGTTTAATATCCCTAAAATAATATTTTTCGGGGATGTATTGGATTAGACATTTTGAATGATTTGATTTAAAATCATAAATTATATGTTATTGGAAAATAAATTTTAAAATAGTTATAGGTTTTAAGGATTCTACATTACATCTGAGGTTCTAGACCCAGAGAATACAGTTATTATAAATTAAAGGATATAAAGACTTTTCAGAAGTTTTGGTATCCACAGATAGAATCGTCCGTCATGGTCTCGTATTACGGAGAGAGTTTGTCCATCATAAAGGATATCGTACTTGCAGAACCATCCGTCGAATATCCGTGTATTGCAGAGAAAGTTTATCCATTATTGGAATGTCGTATATGCAGAACATTTGTGTCGTTGAAAATGTCCTCGAATTCATAAAAATATGTAATACTATTAATGTAATGGACGTTAAAAATATTTATTAGAATTTAGTGTTATTGGATTAGAAATTTTTAAAAAGTTATTATAATCCACTGTTATTAGAAATAATATTATAATTTGATTTTAAATTTCAGTTAAGATTTCAAGGGATTTTCTACTAAAAATTACAAAAGATCAAAATCTTATGGTTTTAAGTGAGATTTAAAATATTTGACAACAAAATTTTAAACTCAACAAAATTCAACCAAATCATTTCAAATCTTGTTAAAAATCAAATCAAAATATTAGTTTATTTGTTTTGAAAATTCTCAAATCCAAAAACCCTAAAAATCTTAAATCCGAGTAACCACTTACTTGGTAAGTTGGAATCGCAGACTTGGTAGATGAAGGAGTGAAGGAGAGACTAAAGACAGAGCGACTAGAGACACGAGAGGCGGCGAGACAAAAGATAGGGAGAATCATTCCCAATCGCACAGTCCCCCATGTCGAGTTTTTTTTTAAATGAAGAAGTGATTTTTTTTGTTAATTAGTCTTAGGATAGGTTTAATACTAACCCATTGGATAAACAGCCGGTTATCTAATGGTTTTGTAAGGTTATCCCCGAATTAGTGTTTTGTTCGGTTTAGGATTCGGATCCGATTTTCGATCCAATCCAACCCGATATCCGAAATGCAATATTTTCTACGGATCGGAACTTCAAACAAGATCAGACTGAATTTTAGTTAATGTTTAATCAGGTCCCTTGTCGGAATTCCAAACAACCCGACCTGCTTCCCATGGGTGAGCGATAAGCATCGGCGCAAACCCTGTAAACATGTGTATTAAGCGAAATGGCACGCCAAAGATACACCATCTCAATCTGCATATATCCTCAATATCTTTCCAAGCTGCATCGAAACAACAAATGAAAGAATTTGCACTCAAGGTGGCTCCTAAATATATAGAAACACTAGATGTGACAAGAATGGGTGGTACATTATTAGTCTACTTATTCCCGTCGAACCATTCCTTTCAATCTTTAATAGTTGAATGCAAGCAGTGTCTCATCTAGTGATCTGATTGTGTCGTTAAAGACCTTATCTTGGCGCGCTTTCCATATCATCAAGACATCCACATAATCCAAAGGTAGCATTGATAATGGTCCAGCTCTAAGTATTCAGCCCTGGTCTCCAAAATAATGAGTCACGATTCGTATAGAGAGCTTCAATAGAGAAGCAATGTAAACCTGATGCAAATGGCGTTAGATCCCAGACTTGGCGAGCAAATGAACAAGTGAATAGCATGTGGTTTTCCTTTGTTGTATATCCAATATCCAACAAAAAGTGATGTGAAAGTCTTGAAGGTGAAAATGTAAATAAAAATGGTTCACCAATCATCAACAGATGCAGCATCATCACTGCTCATTACAGCTCTCAACTTAGGGGCCCTAAGTTAGGGCGGGACGTGGTAATGGATGGAACACTCTCTTGGGTACCATTTGTGGTTCAGACCACAACCATGGCAAGGCATGTGCATCTCCATCTTTACAGAATAGGAGTTGGCTACAAGGTTGGTAATACTCTAAAAATGAAGATGTCATAGAGAACTATTGGGAACACATAGGCGAAAGACAACAGATGCAAGAAGGATGTAAGGGAGAGAAACCCATACATGATTAGAGTTAGTTGGAATTGTTTGCTATGCATATTTAGCAGTGATTCAAGGCATTAGGTAGTTAGATTGAGATCTCAAGGCATGTCAAGAGCTATCTAGATCCGGGTTGATATCCAAATCCGGAAAATGAATATCTAGAGTATTCGGATAGTAAAATAATGGATTTGTCATATCCGGATAATGAAAAAATTTTGGCACGATATCCCGATCCGTTACATGCCTAAAAGCTATGCAAAAGACCAAATCTAGCATGTGAAGATGGGTCAATATGAAAAGACATTGTTCTGTCTCCTTCCAGGTTCAACATTCAACAGGAACAAAGAAACACCAATGTGAAAGAGGAAGATAAGAAACACAAAAAAGAAATCAAATCTTCTTGAACAACATATTGATATACTTCTTTGGAATCATTCAAGAACTGATCAAGTAAAGAGCAAAGAAACCATTCATTGTAGGCTTGTAGCTATTGATTTAAGATTCAAACAAACCAAAAGAAATAAAAGGTTTCAAGAAGAAACCACAAAACAAGATAAAAAAAGAAGATAATGGAGAGCAAAGCTCTTTCTTCAAGGATCATTTGAAATTATACAAGACTACTAAACCCTAAAGAGAAGCTACATCAACTCCATGTATTAAATCTTCTCCCCAATCAAAAAACTATACTTAAAAACCAAATCTTCTTCACTTCTTCGCCTTCCGAGCCGAAGATCTTTTCGCCGGAGTCTTAACAACTGTCTTGGCTTTCACATTCTTAGCCGGAGACTTCTTTGTAACAGCAGCTGCTTTCTTAACAGGAGTAGCTTTTTTCCCAGGAGATGTTCTAGTAGAAGTCCTAGAAGCTTTAGCTGGTCTTTCCTTAGCTTTAGGCTTAGGAGCAACAGTTTTTGATTTAGGTTTAGCAGTAACCTTAGCCTTGGCAGGAGCCTTAGCCTTAGCCTTAGCCTTAACCTTAGGCTTAGGAGCAGCAACAGTTTTTGCCTTAGGTTTAGCAGCAGCAACTTTAGCTACAGGCTTCTTAGTTCCTTTGGCTGCTTTAGATTTAGCTGCAGTAGTAGTAGTAGTAGCCTTACCCTTAGGTTTAGCTGCTACTGCTGGTTTCTTCTTAACCGGAGCAGACACCACCGGTTTAGTAACAGCTGATTTAGCTGAAGGAAGCTTAAACGAGGCTTTGACCTTAACCAATTTACCAGAAGCAACAAGTCTTTTGAGACTCATAAGAAGAAGCTTTTTGAATGTTGGAGGAAGAGATTTATGTTTCTCTTCTATGAATTTTTGAATCGCATATTGACTAGATCCAGTTCTCTCCTTCAACGTTACGATTGCATCTTTAATCATCTGCAAAAAAACAATCAAATCAAATCAAATTCTAAAGAACCAAAATCTAGATCTGAAATTGAAACAAAAAAACTTAAAATACCTCTTCATAGGTAGGGTGAGATGAAGAACTTTTCTTCTTCTTTGGAGCAGCTTTTTTCACAGGCTTCTTCGGCGTTGCCGCCTTCTTCTTCTTCGGCGTTTGTTTCTTCTCTGGAACCTTCACGGTTCCATCAGCAACAGCTCCAGATTCAACCGTGGCTGGAACAGTTTCTTCCACTGTAGACATCTCTAATAAGAAAACTATGAAATGAGAATGAAGTGTCAGACAATTCTGATGAGGACGACGAGAACGACAGAGAAATGGATGTTTATATAGTCAAATGTGTATAACACATCTCTCTTCTTATTGGTTGATTCAATAACTACTGGATCGAAGTAGCTTCTTAGGTTTGAATTTAGACCGTTAGATCTAAATCTATCAACGGTGAGGAAATAAGAGTTATGAATGTAAGGATGATGAGGTTAATAGATGTGGATAGGTGTTTTGGTTATGTTTGGTGTGCTTTTAGCCTTGAGTAAAGTTCTCATAACTTTTTATCTAGTTAATGAAAAAATATTTTGTTTGGTTCGTTGTGTAGATAATTCTTTAAGCTTTCTTTTGAATATTTAAGCGAATGAAATGGTTTTGTGTAGTGTGAGAAAATCGTGAAAGAAGCAAGGTTGGTCAAAACTATGGTTGGTTTTGATAGTATTAAGGTATATTTGGGTTTATGAAAAATGCTTGTGGGGGTTTTATGAATGGTTATATTCGTTAGAAACTAGACTAATCAAGGAGTGTAATGAACTAAGATTTGTTAAAATCAGATTGTTTTAAGGTATAGAAACATGATGTAGAGTCCGACCGAAGATGACCATCTTCTAGTGTGTGGTGCCACATAACTTGTAGAATGTGTGATGTATTTATTTTTTGAAAGAGTCCTTAGTGAAATAACTATAGAGTTATGAATTTGAATCATTTTGTATATTTGAAAGTTTTAATCTTGTTGTGAATAGCAAATTTTAAATTTGTTATAAAATAAAATTTGGTGAGGCATATGCTTAGTTTCACTATAATGATGATGTATGCAACTAAGCGTGTAACTTAGAAAAACATAGATGTAACTTTTATTATCAATAGTATATGATATTTAAAAGTTAAAAATAATATTATTTTTTAAAAATTGTTAATTAGGGAAAATATTTTATATTAATATACATATAGTCAAGACTAATTCACATCTTTATAAAGTTAACTTCTCTTATTAGTTATCATATAATAACTTATATTAACCAAACCAAATCAATAAAGTAGATCAAAGTCACAAAAGTATCAAAGGTTTTCAATTTGAAATCTAACACAATTCATATCAGAAATGAATAAACTGACCAGAAATTAAGTTTTAATTACAACATAAAGATATTGTCCTATAAACCATTAATTTAAACATTGTTCATTCACTTCAAACATGGAAAACTAGTTATAGAAAAAAACAAACAACTTGAATCTAATAGAAATTAAACTACCATTGTCAATGTTAAGGTCACATTCGTTGATAGGTGATGTTAAGTTATGAGTTTTCAACTCAAAATCAATCGGCAAATGAACGGATTGATGTATATCTTTATATATTAGTAAAATCTCATGTCCAATCTCCGATTTATGACATTTATCACTAATATGCTCCCTCAAAATAATGGTTCTTCTAACCATAGATTTTGGTATTTTTTGGCAAAATTGGTGAACGTGGTTTTGGGTCAAACCCATAGACCGAGTTAGACAACGTATAAATCGAATTCTGATACCATGTTAAATTATGAGCGTTCAACTCAAAACTAATTGAGAATAAGTGGATAGTCTATATATCATTTATATATTAGTGAGAATTCATATTCAATTTTCGATGTGGGACATTTATCCCTAATAGGTGAAAATCATAAATCTATTCTTAGATTATAACTTGCAGAAACCTAATCTCCTATCAATTCTATTGCAACATCCATGATGATAATGTACTAAACGTTATGGAATTGGAAGATCTATAATCCTATGGATTCGATGGTACCTACAAACATATGATATAAAATAGACACATTATATCAAAGCTTCAAACAGATGCAAGTAGAAGTGATTCTAAACGAGTTTATTTTGTCCATAGATAGATCTCTCACATCTGCATGATATTTTTTATATGATACCAGAAAATAAAAAAAGTTGAAATTTTGCGTTCAAATTTTTTAAGGTTAGTACATATGATTAAAAAATTGTATGCTCTTTCAATTGTATCACTAAGAATTTTTTTTGATATTAAGATGCACAAAAGTAAATTTGTTCATCCGTGCCAAAACTCTAAGGAAATTTTTTGATTCTATGATTATTAAAGAGATAAATTTTAAATATCTTCGGAACCGTTCCCAGGCAAGGCCCAACGAGTCCTCACTTGGTCAGCCATTCTCCAATGACTCAACATATAGGGTCCTTCTGTTCAATATCTCATGTAAAAACCGAAAGTTTTGGTTCCAAGTTATCAAATTTTCTCTTGCCGTGGACAAGAAAGAATATTTCAAGCATATTTTCTCCAACTCAAGGAAGAAAGCTCTTTTACATGTTCTTCATGGTCTTGGTTTGTTAGAGTGGTATTGCAATATTTTGTTTGGAGTTTTCGATTCTTCAAGCTAGTCGTGTTAGGACTCTGAACTAGCTTGGTTTCGATAAAACCAAATGAGTATTGTTATCCCACTATCAAAGCTTTGGTCTAAAATCATCGGTCTTAGGTTTCGATAAAGCCTTCCATTTAACATTACACTATCTTTTGATTATAATGACTATTCCAAATCATTATGACTCAATCGTGGAAGTGTCTTTGAAACACATTGAGTTCGCATGTGATGTGTTGTACTCTTGCCTTAGTCTCCGATACTCGATGATCTATCAATGTTTTATTTTTAACTATGTGGTAAGCATTGTTGCTATTTGTAGTTTGTAACCAACCGGTTTGGTTGAAGAACTTGTATTGTACGTTTTAAAAAGCGGAATGAATGAAACAAATTGAATGACAAAAAAAATCATTTTCTTATTTTGTTTCACTAATGTGTTTCATGAATAGAAATAAAGTAAAATCATTAGATTGAAATACAATTTGATACTACTTTTTGCTTAATAAGTGTTTAATAATTAATGTAATGTATTCCTCAAATGGACACTCCAACTCAATTTTGTATTGAAATAAGTTGCATACATTATGCTTAATTGTCTCTTGAAAAGAGTTTTATTCTTTTTTTTTATGTCAAAAGAATTTTTTTTATTAATTATTCTTAATTTATGGATTCAGATATATCTTCAGCTGATAAGTCAACTCAGAGCAGAGTCCAAGATTGTTTAATTATTATTATAATAAGGTTCCCTTCCAAGGCTTCCAATACATATTTCTCCATATTCTAATAACACCAACCATATTATAAAATACAAACTTGACAAAAGAAAGAAACAAAGGCAGAATAAAACTTTGAGCAATAAACTTGAGAAAGAGAAAGAGTCTTGACATATCCTAAATGTATCCACCAATTGCAGCAAACTCTCACAAGCAAATCCACCAACAAAAGAGAAGAGAAGAGACATGAGAAGGTTTTTGTTGGACCACCAAAGATAAAAGAGAGTTAAGTTGTTGTAGCTTGAGATGGTATTTTTGGGTGGTTATGTTCTGCTTCATAAGTAATAATAAGCATTCTTGGATCTCCCATACATCTCTCAACATGTTTCCTTGCTGGACAACCTCCAATGCTACTACATTTGTAATATGCCCTGTGCATACAAGAGTCCAACACAACACTTGTTAAGCAAAAGACTCTTTTGGTCAGACTCAAAAACCACTAACACTTATAAAAGAATGGTCTTTTGCATTTGTATACCTGGGATAAGGAGAGCCCTTGATTACTTTCTGACCATATTTTCTCCATGAGTAATCATCAGCAGGAATCTCTGCAACCTTGTTACTTATAGCAGGTACTCTTATAGATCTCCTAACCTGGTTCTTCCTGTCAATTTACAAGCTCTTATTAGTTGCAATATCTTTCAAAATGAAAACAAAGTATGTAATATGTAACTGACCTCTTCTGAGCACAATGGCATTTGCTAGAGCGAACACATTTGGTATTTCCATGTTCATCTTCTTTCATAAGACATTTTCTCTTTTGTGGATTCTGAACGATTAATGAACTCGGAACTCCAACCAAAGGGAAAGAGTTATGTCCTTCTATTTTAGCAATGCTACTATCCATGCTAAGTGAAGAAACAAAGGACCTAGTGGATGACATAGTTTGAGTAACAGTAGAGTTATCAAAATTCAAACTTATCTCACCATTGCACCTTTTACGCATAACCTCAGCTTGATGCTTCTGTTGTTGCCGCTGCTGAAGATAGTGAGCTTTCAAACTTTCATGAAACTGCTGTTGCTGCTGCTGTTTCTGTTGTTCTGTAAGCAAAATGGGATCATTTGGAGAAGGCATTGCCTTCTGACTAAGCTGAAGAGGAGGAGGGGGAGGAATAGCAGGAGGAGGAGGAGGAAGAAAACGAGGAGGAGGAGGAGGAGGAAGAAGAGCTTTTGCATTTGAGTTTATACTGAAAGACTTGGTGCCTAAAGTGAGTGAACCTGAGGGTGGTCTCAAGCTCAATTCTTGGGAACCAGACCTGACTACTGGTGGTTTCTGAGATGAAACAAGTTCTGTTTTTTGGTGAACAGGATCAAGGAGATTACTCTGAGACAAATGGGTGTCAACTGTCTTAGCTTTTCTAAACCTAGCATGACCCACACGGCTACTTAACAGAGTAGACACTCTCTTAAACTTAGACACAACTTCTTTAGTTTCAGATACCAAAGTCTTGTCAAACTCAACAAGATCTTTTTGTTGTGGTGGTTCAGACAAAAGATTAAGAACTCTATGACAACTCTCTACAGCTACTTTATTGGTTCCTTCAATCTCCTCCATGTCTTTAACCTACCTTAAACTAAGACTCAAGAACAAACCCACTAATCTAAACAAATGAGAAAGACTCCAACTTTACACAAGAAAGAAAAAAGTTTGTTTTTTTAAAACATGGAAACAAAGAAGAAAGCTCTGAGTCTTAGTTTCTCATAAGAAAGATGAAGCTTATATAGAAGAAGGAACTGAGAGACTAGAGAATGATGAAGAAGAAAAAGTAAGACGTTACTTTGGATACTTGTAAGCTCTTAAAAGAAGACTTGTTTAATGAAGTTGTCAAACCCAAGTCTCTTTATAGAGTGTTCTCTTAGAGGTGTGAAAGACAAGACTTTCTTCTCTCTCTGTATAGTTTCGTTTCAGCAATCACTAAACCATAAGAAAACAAATATTCTAAGCATTTCTATGATTTTTCTTATACTGATTTTACCCAACAAAATCCATTATTTATACAGAAAATAAATGGAGAAGGAGATGACTGACACAGTTTCAGAGGTGGGTCCCATTTGAAGACCTTAATTTATTTTGCAAAGACTCACTCTAGTCATAGTAATTATTTAAGTATTTGAGTTTACTATTTTGTTTAAATTAAATAAAAAACTGAACCAGTTAATATATGTTCATAAAAAGTATGGCTGCGAAAAACATCTCATAATAAAAAAATTAAATGATTCCATTATTAAATTGGGAAAAAATGGTAAATAATTTAGAGTATTAGAAAATTTTGACATATCTCAATTTATTATCTAAAAGTCTCAAGTAAAAAATATTATATTTTAAAAAATAATCAAAAATTTGTATTTTAAATTAAAATACCGCACATATTACATCACTATTACTAAAAACAAAAAGAAGAATGTCTATCTCGTGACTATAACGCTTCACGTGTTATTTTCGAAGCTATACGAATAAACATCATTAAACTAGTCAAACATGTATGTTCTAATAACGTATACTATGAGAATCATCAAGCATAATTCACATGTATCATACTAAATTTTTACAAGTGGTTTTCTTAAACCAAACTTTTGTAGTTTCAAACGGCTAGTTTAGCACATTTAACGTGTATTTTTCTTTGAGAGATTAAAAAAAAATTTTGATGTGACACGTGCATTTCATGCTATAGAAAAATCTATAGAAGACTCGACTTTTTTAAATCAAAGTAACACACATCATTACTAATAAACAAGAAAAAGAGTTTGAGTATCTCGTGACCATAGATATAAGCAAATAGTGACGATTCATGTGTTACTTTTGAAGCAATACAAAAGTTAACATTATGTTAGTCAAACATGCAAGTTATGAAAATGTATGCTAAGTAAATCATCAAATTTACCCCAATATACAAATATGTAATTTATTCATCCGAGAAAACAAGGATTAGTGTTGAGATGGTACGAGCTCGGCTAATCATTGAATAAGTCCAAAAGACTAATAGACCCATGAAGATATCACAAGCCCATTAGTCAATAACTTGATAAACAAAATCCAAGCAGCTCTTGGCCAGCATTATTAAAGGCTATGTTAAAAAAATATAGATATTTTATTACATAAATTTTTTTATCATTATTTTAAATTTGAAGTTAAAATTTAGATAATTATATAAATATTCTTTAAATAATTTCAAAACTTTTAATATTTAGGGGGTCTTTTATGTAATATTAACTTAAATATTTTGGACCCTACTATCAAACTTGAGATATAATTTATATTTCTATAAAAAATATTGATCTTTTTCACCAAAACTTTTTTAAACACAAAATATTGACCATAGGATAGTGCTCCTATGTCCACCCTATATGGGTCGGGCTTGAGCCCAATACTTAAGGGACAAGCTGTATTAAAGAGTGAAGATGAGAGTTAGTCACAAGATAAAATTGAGATATATGATCTATGGAAGTTAATAAATGGACACTATAAAAGGAGTGAAAATCGCAATTGATAGTTTATGTATAAATTGTCTCACTTTTATGAACTGACATTCTCATTTATAATTTTGAGAAATTAAAACTAAGATATAGTTATACCAAATAATACTTAGTTATACCAATACAAAGTGAGATCAAATGTTTGAACAACTTCTGTATGAACCATCATCCTTAATACCGACTAATCTTGGAGCTAGAAAAATGTTCTAGTAGCCAAATGATTTAAATGTTATAATTATGCTTACCTGGAATTGATCTGTTGCCTAAACCAACAAGGCGACACTCACTACTAGAAGGTAAAATGTCTTAAAAGGACACAATCTCCTTAAAAAGAAGAAGCAATTTTGAACCTTCTTGGATAACAAACAAAAACATATTGTCTTCTCCTCGGTTTAGAAAAGATTCAATGAAGAAGAAGATTAATCTTGTTCTTTAGTTGTTGCATTCAGGGAGCTTCCGAGAATAAACTAACACCATTACAAAGTCCTTTGCAGAGGAACCTACAGAAGCAGCAACTCTTTGATGCTTAGAAGTTGTTTTCAACCATAGCTCTACTAAGCTGTGAAGTTGCAACGTTGGGATCACTGGTTTTCCCATACATCTTATCTCTACCTGTTGGCAAACACCCATAAACATAAAGTCAGATATCACTTAGGATACACAAGTTAATAAAAGAGAGAGTTGATTTTAGTTGACCATCATGTAAGTTCATTGTCTAGTTTAGCTTTACCAACAGGTGAAACCTATTAGCTATATCCTCAGTTATGGCTCGTGCGTGGATACAAACTAGAAACAGAAAAATTGCAAGTTCCTGAAGAAGGTTGCTTACCTCAGTTTCACTCTTGAGATCAAGCTTACTCATGAGGTACTTTTGGATAAAAGAAACTGGAATATTTCCATCCCTACCATATGAAAGAAACATCGAATCAACTCTGGTACAATATAGTTCTTCCAAAAGGAAAACTAAACACTGTAAGTCAAGAATTAGGTGTGAGATCTATTCCAAAGAATCAAAATAATATGGTAACTCTGGCTAAAACAACTGCTGAATCGAATGAAAAAGTAATATTTAACTAGAGTTGTTGACAAATAAAACATAGCCTAGAAAATAAAACTTACCTTATTCTCAAGTAGTTTGCTGGAATCTGAGGCAAAAATGATTCTCCTTCCCTGAAACCAGCTAAGTCCTTGTCAAGATTCAAGATACGAAGAGATAGAGAAACGAAAAGACAAAGAAAAACTTGAATAACAGTAAAATGCAGATAGAGCAAGAATCTCAACTGATTATTTGACGCCACAAGTGAGAACCAAACAGGACCATTTCTCCTCTCTTGTTCCAGGCTTGCTGCAACTGGTAATGTTGGAATACTTGAATCACCAAAAGTGGTTGACCTTTTGCGATGAGTTCTACGAGTTCTTTTAAGAGAAGCAGTTTCTGATGTTGTAGGATCACCGTTGTTGCTAATGTCTTTCTCGATTTTACATTTTCTTTTATGATCCTTTGTTTTGATTTTACTCCCTTGAACATCATTCTGAGATGCATTTACATGCTCAGATTTTGGTTCCTTTGTTCCGTTTGCGACATCCACAAGAAAATTTAGAGGTTTCCAAAGATGTAACTTGGAATCCCAAGGTTCATCAACATCCTTGTTTCTTCTATTAGACAGGGACTGGTTAGGCTCTGCATATGAAGACTGCAAAAGAAAAAAGAATTAACAATAAATGTAATGGTGATCTTTCTATGTCATTTTCTAAGGGGTTATGACTCTGAAGCTGAAAATGCAAAAAATAAAAGCTAGAGAAAGAACTGCATTGATCACCTTCTTTACCTGCCTTTTATTATGAGTCAAATGTTTAAGTGTTTCAGGCGAGCTTGCGCTCTCTGTATGATAATCTCCAAAATCTTCTTCCTTCTTCACAGTTCTTTTAATGAATGAACCATTACCTCGTACATCTTTTCTCGTGGCAGATTTTGTTCTTTTTCCTGTTGTACCAGCTTGTGTTGAAACCCTTGGTGTGCTTACTACCAAAGACGAGATAGATCTCTCTTTCCTCCTTGCAGGTAATTCAATGGAGGACATCACTTCAGACGCTCTCTCTTTTCTTCGTTTAAGAGGAAATAATTTGGCTCTCAAGTCTTGCAAAATGTGGTCAGGCCTAAAATACATGCATAAGAGTCGTTCATTAGAAAATGCATAGGTTCACCACCAACAAAGCTCTTACTGGCAAAATTATTATGCTAAACAACATATTCAGGTTATAAGTGCTTCTGAATCAAATAACTTTTCTTGATTAATTCCAAATCATGCCACACAAATTATACAAAAACCTTCCACATGTGGCAGATCACCAATGAGAAAATTGTGTCAATGAAATAGAAGAGAAGAAGCACTTACCTTAGTTTTTCCAGTGGGGTACCCCCAAGGTCAATATCACATACTGGACAACACTCGATCTCATCCTCTGTGATTTTCTCATAAATGCATTTTCTACAAACTGCATAAAATGTGGTCTAGGAACTTGTCTCATTTGAACAGATATTAACTATCAAGCACCAACCAAATGTTTTATATCCAATGCTACCAAATTACATGGAAACATAGAAGATAAAACAAAAAAATTCTCAGATCAAAAGTTAAACTAAAAATGAAGAGATAGTAGTGTTTTAGGTTTAAAATACAATCCAAGCTTGGCTAGCTGCAATTTTAAAATTTATGGGAAGCACGTTTAGATCCTCTGACTCCTTCTACAACATTTTGCATAGTCTCTCGACTCTCTACAGCATCAAGTAATACTAGTTTTCATGGTAGAAGCTTGTAGAAAGTAATAAATAGGCATCATCCAGTTTGGTTTTGAAATCATTATCTTAGATAGTTAACAACTTAAGCAAAAGAAATGACATCAGACTAAAATGGAACCAAAAAATTAATGATGATACAGCACACATCCCCAAAAAAAACAAAGCACAAAGCCAATGAGAAAACCCAACTTCAGCTCTGCAGTAACACAAAAAACAGATTCTTCAGGGTTGTTTGAGGATTCTACTATTGAAAACAAGCTGCTAAATTCATAGAAATTTCCAATGTTACAAAGGAAGTTACTCAGTTTTGCAATGGAATCACACTGTGGAAATGAGCATATCAATCAGATATATTACTGTTACATAATGATGTCTACATAAACTGGTTTAGTCATTAGATTAAATAAGGTAAATTTCTCTGTAAAAAATAACAGATAGTCAGATACGATTGGACTGAACAGAAAATGAACTAAACTGTCTTAATTATAATTTGATAAATGCTACTTAACATTAATATCAAGAGATACATTACTACTAGTACTAGTGTAGCTCCCTCGTTTACTTAAAATTCCCAAACACACACACAAAACTTACATGTTATATATAACATAGCACCTTAATTACATGTTATCTATAACAAAGCA
This sequence comes from Leavenworthia alabamica, assembly GCA_000411055.1. Lineage (NCBI taxonomy): Eukaryota > Viridiplantae > Streptophyta > Magnoliopsida > Brassicales > Brassicaceae > Leavenworthia > Leavenworthia alabamica. Next base: position 130,749 of record KE157717.1, read on the forward strand.
GCTTAATCTACATGACATGACCATCTTTGACGAAGAAAATATTCAAAAACTTACCTAAACACAAAGGAGGAATCTTGAAGGCATTGATATAATAAAAAAATTACAGATTTTGAAATACGAGTTTCATCAAATCGTAAAAAACACAGATAATCATCAATCAAACAACTATAAAGTGAATTGAAACGTGAAAGGAGAAGAAGAAGAAAGAACTAACACGTATGAAGGCATTCAGAAATAGTTGTGGCGTCACGAAGGAGCTTGTTACAGAGAGAACAAGTCATGCATGCTAATACCAACTCTTTCTTCAACTTAGCCACCATGTATCCTTCCATTATTCTCTTTAATGTTGAAAGCCTTTGGTTTCAAAATGAGTTGAAGATTCTTCGGTTAATTTTCACGTACTATTCCCAAATACTGTTTCATGTATATGAATTAAAAAACCCAGATTTACGTTGACACCTACAACTCTCTCTATCTCTCTCTCTTTACTGATAAATAGATTCAAACTGAAATCGATTAGAGTGTATTTAAACTGAATTTAACGGAAACGGATCGAAGTGGGAAAAAAGTTTTAATCGGAGGAAATAAGTGATGAGGACGGAGGAGATGAAAAGAGAATCTGGGGATGAGGAAGGATAGAAAAGGAGAGAGATTTGTGTCAGATTAGGGTTAGTATTTGCAATTGAGCAGACGATTTGAATCGAGGAAGAAGAAGGAAGGGTTGAGTTGAGGAGAAGAAGGCTCTCTTTGTTGTTGAGGAGAAGAGAAGTGATACTGTAAATAGTTAAAAAGACGTTTTTTTCTCTTTTCTTTTTTTTTTAATTCTATTTTTATATATTTATTTCAAATTTGTTTTTTTTTTTTTGTGAAATGGGCTCATCAAAATTTTATATCCTGGACCTTCTAATCTGTACACGTGTCGCAATATCAATGGTTGACTGAGAGAACTTTTCCTGCACCTTCATCAGCGGCATTATTATCACAAGCCGACACATGTACACCGCGCCGCACTGGATCCTCATGGCCTAAGTGGGAGCATTTGACATCTCAATCTCAATCAATTTTAACTTTTTTCTTTTTCTTTTTTTTTTAATTAAGTGAAAAAACAAAAAAGAAGCAAAAGAGCAGAAGTCCCCAAACATGCACGAGAAATAGACTCTCGCATTAGAAGAAGAAACCAAATCCAAAAGGATCTTGAAACCCTAAGCTTGTTCATCGTTTTATCAATTGCGTGTTAATCAAGAAGGGAATCTCCGAGATCTGTGTGTTTTTGCTCTGGAATGTGCTTCTTCTTCTTCGTGGAGAACGATTAAAGGAGGAAACGGATATAATATATATGAAGTGTTCTCTCAGAAGTTTCGCACATTTATGAATCAAGTTCGCCGTTGGCAGAGGATTTTGATCCTCTCGCTGCTATTGTTATCCGTGTTAGCTCCGATTGTTTTCGTTTTTAATCGATTCAACAGCATTACGTCCATTGGTGAGCTTCTTCTTATTCGATTGATGGATATGGTTATAGTGTAGAGTTTCTCGATTGCTTTGACTGGAGATCTCTGGAATCGATATTGGCTTAGCTTTGTTTGATGATTGTAGTCTCAGCTTTTGGATTATGTTTTGATTTTGTTTTACTGGTTGTTTTCTGGCAGATAGAGGAGAATTCATTGAAGAATTATCTGACATTGTACGTATACATATCCTGAGCTTAGATCTCTGTTTTCTTCTGTTCTAATCCTCACAATGAACTCTTCAGTATTGATATTTGATTATGCCATGATTCTATATTTCTTGTTTCATTTTCACGAGAAATGAACAACTGAAAATGCTACTTTTTTTCTGCAATCTGCAGAGATATATATAACACCAATGACTTTAGACTTACCATTGTTGAACAAGCTCTGTTTGCTCCCACTTATGTCATTTCAGAATTGATGTGGAGAGCTTGTTCTTTCCGTAAATATTTTGTTGAGTATACATTTTGTTGAAGTCTAGTTGCTTTATATAATTCAGGATGAAGAAGGCTTGAAGGAACCTAAACGCATTCTGCAGGATCGGGAGTTTAGTTCTTCGGTTTCGTCTAATTCCTCTGATAAAAGTAATGATACTATGCACTCTAATGAGGGGAACAAAACAACTTCTATCTTGGAAATTGGTGAGGGTAATATATATGTCCACTATTGCGTTATTTTTGTTTAGTTTTCTGTTATCGCTGAAGCTTTATTATCTGTTGATACCATGCATTTCAGGAAATAATAACAAAACAAAGGAGGAGCCAGCAGTAGTTTCACAGCAAACCACAGTAAGCTCTGATGCAGAGGTGCGATTTTAAATCCAGTCAGTTTGAATATAAAATGAAATTATTAGTGATTAGGTTTTGAAGAAATTCACAATGATGATCCTAGTATCTTAACATATGACACTTTCTTCCATGGGCATTGCCAACACTTGTGAATAGGAAACCCCAAATTAGAGTTTTCATCGAGATAGTGAGACTTGTTTTTAATTTTGCATTTTTTTCTTTTCTTTTTTCTCAGGAGAAACATTCAGCAAGAGGTATTCAACTTAATCATGAAACTGAATTCAAACGGCCTTTAGCTAAGAGTGAAAAGAATGCAAAGGTTCAGCTTGAAAGAGCAACAGATGAGAGGATAAAGGAGATCAGAGAGAAAATCATCCAAGCTAGAGCCTATCTAAATTTGGTCTTACCTGGGAATAACTCCCAAATTGTTAAGGAGTTGAGAGTTCGAACGAAAGAGCTTGAGCGGGCTGTCGGTGATGCCACCGAGGATAAACACTTGCCAAAGAGGTAAACACAGCTAATTGATTCAATGGGATTCCTATTTCATTCAGTAAAAAACATTAGCATTTATGTGCAATGCGAAAATCTTAATGAAAAATTTGTGCTAATTTAGAAGAGTCATATAGAATTGTTTTGTTTCTTTTCAGCTCCGTTAACAGATTGAAGGCCATGGAAGTCGCGTTATACAAGGTCAGTCGTGTCTTTCACAACTGCCCTGCCATTGCTACCAAACTCCGTGCCATGACTTATAAATCCGAAGAACAAGCTCGGAAGCAGACGAAGCAAGCAGCATATTTAATGCAGCTTGCAGCAAGAACTACTCCAAAAGGGCTTCATTGTCTCTCAATGCGGTTGACAACAGAATACTTTTCCCTGGATCAAGAAAAAAAGCAGCTTTTTCGACAAGATTATAATAATCCTGATCTCTACCATTACGTCGTCTTCTCTGACAATGTTTTGGCTTGTGCGGTTGTTGTTAACTCTACAATCTCCTCAGCGAAGGTAAATGCTTCACCTCTGTTTTCTTTCTTTCAGCATTTAATGATTCGGTTTCTTTATACTAGTGAATTTGATAACTGGACAAACGCTTTAGGCTCCTACTGTTATTAGTACCACGGGATTTTTTCCTGATTACGAAATTTGACAACGAGGTTATGTTTTTTGTGCTCCTTGTTCGGTGATGACTTCGTCTTTCCTGATTATTGCTAAGAAACTTTCTGTTGCTCTATGTTTTCGTGATTTAAAATTTATGACCCTTATTGTTACTCAGTTATCATTATAGCACTTTACACTATATCATATCGTTTTCTTGAGCCACCTGTTAATCCAAGATTTGTTTTCTGATCCAAACTTTTGGTTTGGTTTATGCAAGTAAGAGAATATTTCCAAATTTTCTGTTGAAACCAAACATATTTTAACGAAACGATATTGCTGCTTGCAGGAACCAGGAAAAATAATATTCCATGTGGTAACAGATTCACTCAATTACCCAGCAATCTCGATGTGGTTTATATCAAACCCAGGTGGGAAAGCTTCAATCCAAATCCTAAACATAGATGAAATGAATGTACTGCCTTTAAACCATGCTCAGTTGCTGATGAAGCAAAACTCAAGTGACCCCAGAATTATTTCAGCACTAAACTATGCACGCTTCTATCTCCCAGATATCTTCCCACGTCTGAACAAGATCATACTCTTTGACCATGATGTAGTAGTTCAAAAAGATATCAGTACTCTATGGAGCCTTGATATGAAAGGGAAAGTTATTGGAGCTGTAGAGACATGTATCAAAGGTGAACCTTCATTTCAATCAATGGACACATTCATTAATTTCACAGACACATGGGTTGCTCAGAGATTTGATCCTAAAGCTTGTACTTGGTCATTCGGGATGAATTTATTCGATCTCAAAGAATGGAGAAGACAAGAATTAACATCTATATACCTAAAATACTTCAACCTGGTAACAACATTTCATTCTCTATGTTGTTTTATAACATATTACATATGTATGTTGTGACACTGTTTTGGTTTTACAGGGTGTAATAAAAAGACAACTATGGACATCAGGGAGCTTACCAATAGGTTGGTTAACTTTCTACGGACAAATTTATCCATTAGAAAAGAAATGGAATGTGGTTGGATTAGGTTATGAATCAGGAATCAAAGCAAATGGTATTGAAGAAGCAGCGGTTATACACTACAATGGGATCAAGAAGCCGTGGCTGGATATCAGTATAGACGAGTACAAGCGTTACTGGAACATACATGTACCTTACCATCACCCTTACTTACAACGTTGCAACATTCATAATTGATTGATTTTTAGAACTTGTCTCACACAAAACTTAGATTCAATTCGATTCTTTTCTTCTTTCTTAAATAGCTTCATTCTTTAAGGATCTCTTGTGTAAATCTTTCTTCTTTTTTATACACAACAGAAAATTTTCAGAGTTCAAAGTCTTATTTTTTTGTATCTTACAGATATTTATGGATATGGAAACTTACGGATAAGTTACAATAACTACACGATACAAATTTTTTTCGATAATGGTTATAGAACTTTATGATCTCCGTAACACTTTCTCGGAGTTTAAATTCGGATTTAGTTTTAAGATGTGCAATCTTGATGAGGTTTATAGTATTTATAATTCACTAGCAGAGAAGAGAGACGAAGCTAGTACTGGAGGGAAAGAGATGAAATATGACACGTGGATGGATTCTATTGGTGGAGTATGGATAGAATCATTATCTAAATCATATGGCTTTGTGTATTTGTGTTGGTTGGGACAGATTTTTTAAGCACCACATATTTAGTGGCTACGTCTGATCCAAAGCCAACACAAGCTAAGAAAATCGAAAGAGTTCTTGTTTATTGCTACAGAACACAAACAGAACAAACAAAAAAACACAATTGGAGAGTATCTCTGTTGTTAGAGAGAAATGGCTAGCTTCACTGCTTCCGCTTCCACTGTCTCAGCCGCTCGTCCAGCTCTCCTTCTCAAACCCATCGTCTCCGTCTCTGTTCCTGTTCTTGGTATATACCTTCCCTTTACTTTATCTCCTTTCTTCTCAGATCTCATCTTATACTATAAACTGAAGATCTTTGGTTGCTTATATTCGTTTGAGTAATTTGAGACCATGTTTAGACAGAAGCTAAGTTTGGTTTTAACCATTGTTCCTTAGGTTTACCTCCAATGGTTAAGAGAAAGGGAGGAGTGAGATGCTCAATGGAAACAAAGCAAGGAAACGTTTCAACCCTTGGAGCTGTAGCCACAGCAGCTTTAACAGCAGTGATGAGTAACAATCCAGCAATGGCGTTGGTTGATGAAAGGATGTCAACAGAAGGAACAGGATTACCATTTGGGTTAAGTAACAATCTATTGGGTTGGATTCTGTTTGGAGTGTTTGGTTTGATTTGGACTTTTTACTTTGTTTATACTTCTTCTCTAGATGAGGATGAAGAATCTGGTCTTTCTCTTTGAAGAAGTCAATATTTCTTATTTTCTATTTTCATTTGAGAACAAGACTCATAAAGTGTTACTCTTTCTAGTTTCTTGTAATTTTCAAAGTATAAGACTAATAACTATTTTCATGTGTATTTTTTTCATTCTCTTTATCTTGTCACAATGATGATGATGATGAAATAATGTGATTACTAAGTATCATTACATGTACAAAAAAATAATCGAAATGGATTAGTGCAAGATCAAGATCAAATAACCAAATATCGTTAGCTCGACTGGTAAAAGATCTTAGGCGAAACTTTGAAGTCACAAGGTCAAGTGATTAAGTTTGTGACGAAATTAATATTACATTTTGTGGTTTCGGGTCGATCTCGTTATTCAATCCAACATTATTGGTTGTGATCGTTGTCACTGGACGCGACTGCGCCTCCAACATCAAACCCTCCTCAGCAATAGCTGCTCAACTACGCGAATATCACTTGTAAGAAGATTACGAGTTTTGGTGCAAAACATTATGATGATCAAGAAAAGGAAAGAATCAAGACAAATTGTTGAAATTATAATGGAACACAAGACAAAGCCATATGAGTTTATTATTCCATCATGATCACTAATGAAGTGAGATCAAAAGAATCTCACAAAGATAACTCATATCTTGTTGTATAGTGACATGTTTCAAGAACAGTGTTATTTATTACATTTTTGACTCACACACAATCCGATCCACCAAAACTATTCGTGGCTGCAAAAGCTACCGTCAATTCAAACAAGAATAAGCATATTACTTTGATTATGTGCCATCACTTTATGCTATCTCACACCTTTCATATGAACATGATTCTTGAACAAAAATAATATCCTTAGAACATAAACAAGACTTGATAAACATGTGCCAGATTCTTTAGCATCTATAACAAAGAAACATATGGTCCTGTTCAATAAATATTCTCATCTTTGTATATAAGAAGAAATTAAGGGTATGTGAATTATGATTTATACAACTTTTTGTTGGTCCTTTCTTAGTAATATTAATCAAAGAATAAAACATTATATTAATTTGGTTTATAATAAAGTCACTTTAATGAACATATAGAACATTTTGGTAGATCTTATGTGATCTCTTTGTTTGGTTTTCACATTCTTTACTTGGTTATAAATAGCCTATGATTCAAGAAACTCAAGTCTCAAACAACACCGAGCTTAAACCCTAGAGTTTGTTTCTTCTTCTTCAAGAAACAAACCCTAGATTGATTGAGACTTCTTTTCAAGAAACCATGGACAAAGTTGTGAGAATGTCTTCAGAGAAAGGAGTTGTTATTTTCAGTAAGAGTTCTTGTTGCTTATCCTACACGGTTCAAGTCCTCTTCCAGGATATTGGGGTTCATCCGACGATCCATGAGATCGATAAAGACCCGGAATGTCGTGAGATCGAAAAAGCATTAATGAGGCTTGGGTGTTCTACACCAGTTCCAGCTATCTTTGTGGGTGGGAAGCTCATTGGTTCAACTAATGAAGTCATGTCATTGCACCTAAGTGGCTTGTTAGTTCCCATGGTTAAGCCATTTCAAGCCAATCTATGTTAAATGTTCTTTCTAAATTACAAAGATGTGTTTTAATAAGAAACAACAACAAAAATATCTTATAGCTTATGTAACCTAGCTTTTATAATTCTTGTTTATTTTGTAATTTCAGAAAATATCTAATAATAATTAACTATTTAACTATTATGAATCATGACACTATTTCAAGAGGATTATATAAAATATTATTATCACAATTTCATCAAAAATATTATATTAGTATTATAAAAATTAAATTTAAACAATCTTTTTATATCTGTATCACAAAAATTGAATTTAGACAAAATATTCTATCCTTATCATAATTTTATCAATAATATTATATCAATATCAAAAAAAAAAATTACATAAAAATATCGTAAATACAAAAATATAACTACAAATATTGCAATTTTATTGATCAACCGACACACGTCAAAAATTTCATTATTAAAAAATTTAACAAATATGGCTATCTTATGAAAAAACCAATATTTATATAATAAGAAGAGGAGTATAATATTATTATTTTTTATTTAAAATAATTAAGGGTAATAAATAACATTCATTGCCACCCCCAAATAAAGAGTACACAACATATATATCCCTACAGATACAGAGAGATTACAGACAACGATTTGTCTTGTTGTCTGGTTCACAACAAGAAACTGAGAACAAGTTATTCTCTTTCTCATTTAAGCTCCAAGACTTTTGAGTTAGGAGTGATAGAGTTATCTGATGAAGAAGAAATTGAAGTGACATTAATAGGATAAACCTCAGTTACTTCTTCAGTCTTCTCATCAAAGTAAACCACATCCTGCATTGTAAGCTGATGATATTCTACTACTCCTCTTAGATAAAGGTTTTCGCGAGTGTATATCGAGTTCTCATGAGCTAATCTAGCTTTCTCAGCTAATAATGTTTCAAGTTGAAGTCTTACCTATACATGTCCAGAGAAAACACAGACAGATCCCAAAGATCAGAATTGTTAACATTGAAGTCTTTATAAAGTGTGAAAAAGGAATTGATAGATACCAGATCATCGTCATCTGTTTGATTGTTACTGCCATTACGATTCTCTCTTAGAACCTTATTTTCTTCTTCAAGCTGTGTGCATCGTTGTTTTGCAAAGGCTAGATCAGATTTTACCATCTTTAGCTCGCGAAGAAGTAGTTTTGCTTTGGCAGCCATGGCCATTGCAACCTGTTGAGATAGATTTATAGGAAGTTCAGTATTTTATATTATGGCTTTTATAGGAGGTTCATTCATGTAACAGCAGCGGAAATATTATCGCTGCTGTGAACCAATAATGATACAGGGAAGGCACCTTACGTCGCGAGATGCCTTCAGTTGAATTTCTAAATCTGCTTGTATCTCGGGATTCTGTTGGTTCTTTGTAAGACTTGGTTTCTTTTTAATCTTTTTCCGAGTTTCTTGTATGATCCCTGCGGTACGATTCTCCACAGCTGTGATACCCTCCTAAGAAAATTCATAGACAAATAACAATCTCAGTCCCAACAAAATCTCGTATAGTGTGGTACAGAAGATGCATCAAACACACACAAGAAAGGCATAAGGGTCTTTATACACAACTACAGTGAGAACTCACAAAACCGGAAGCAAAACAATAGATACATGTCTCTTATGATGCCATAAACATACCTCAACTGCAGTGCCAATGGTGCCACCAATGTAATTTAACGATGAAGTGATCGCGTCTAACTTTCTCTGTAATGAAGGATTCTCAGTTTTTCTACCTGTCTGACCAGTTTCCTAAAACATGAAAATGAATCTATACTCTATAAGAACGAAACCATATACGAGAACTCGAGAACCAAATGCATATGTATAAGCCTGATCATTCATTTAACCTTAGTTCCTGAAGTAGTCGAAGAAGGTATGTTCTGTTCCATTCTCTTGGGACTGCTCTGAGGCAATTGATTAGGATCATCCTCATCCAAAAAGGACTTAGCTTTATTAGCTAAACTTCCCCAAAAGCCTCGTTTTGGTTCATTCAAACTTTTCATTGACATATACTCATAAGGCTTCACCACCTCCTATTCAAACATTTCAGTTGAAGTATTAAAAAACAGAGTAACTCATTAATAATTTCAAACTGATTAAACAAGCAATTAAGCGATCTAGAAGAAAAAAGATGAAACCTTTGGAGGAGTAGGAACAGGAGCAGAGGTAGGAGAAGAGTAAGCGGAGGAAAGAGAAGAGTCTCTATGAGCAGAAGATGCTCGAATTGCTTTAGCAGCGAGCGATGAAGCAGCAGATGATGATGATGAAGACGAAGATGAATAAGACATTCTCGTTGTCATCTTCATCCTTTCCTTGTCTTTCTCCATCTCCATTTATAGATCTTCCTCAAAATCTGTAAATTCTCAACCTTTATCAACTTCGATATATATATGATCTCACAGTCTCCGATTTTGTGGTTTCAGGTGTCGATTTAGGGTTTTCAAAAGTGAGCAATCTTCGGAATTGGATCTCTCTCTTTTGTAAATGATGTAACGTTTTCAATGCTTGGATTGGTGTCGTCAACGATAGACAGGTCAAAGGTACATCTCTTCATTTCCAATTTTGATTTCGGTTATTGAATTTTGGTTTTCTACATAATGTATTTTTAAACTGGTTTCCCTTTTAATAGACTTGATTGTACTGTAATATATTTCGGTCATTTTAAAAATAATATTTGATTCATTTTCTAGTATATTAGATTTTACTATTTAATTTACTTCAAAAAATACAAATATTTATATCTGATTTACTCTAATTGCAATGTTTAGAGTTTATCTAAACGTATAAGCTCTAAATTAATAAATCTTTAGAACATTAGGTATATAAAAAAGAATCGTGGATAAAAATTTTAAAATAGAAAGTGAAAATAAAATTATAAAATATTTTTAATAAAAATTTACATACTTTTAAAAAAATTATAAACATAAATCCGATATAGAATATTTATAACATAAATCTAGTTCGACCTTATAATATATCGTATAGAGGAAATTCACAAAATAATTATCATATTATCATAAACTCACAAAAAGAGTAACAGACTAACAGTTTATGTTTTTTTAACGCCATCAAACCTATGTTTTTTTTAACACCGTCAGATTTGACGGCGTCACAGGACGTTCAATCCTCACCTACGCTCATTAAGTGTTTCATACATTTTTCTTTGTTTTATTTTCTCGCCGCCGTGACAGATTTAATTCCTGGTTTTGTTTTGTATATATATTTTCTGTGTTCTACGATTTTGTTGACATGGTTTTTAGTTGCTTTGCATTGACCCATAAGACCAAACCGGCCAAAGCTATTTGTTTTATTTTTCTTCGATATTTCTAAAAAATAGAAAATAATATTATTCAGACCTCTTAAAAGAACCATAGAAATTATAAAATAAATATAAAATCCGTGCCAAAGATTTCAAAGAGATAAAGCAAAATATCATTTTATATTATATTACTACGACAGAAATATATATTATGACTTTTTTAATTTATTTTACATATACCAGTAGTAAAAAACTAAAAATAACAAACGTTAAAAAAAACAATTCAAGACAATTACCTAGACATTTAAATAAATAATTGAAGAGATTTCAATTTTAAAAAAGTTCTTATTTTTTATTTGCTAATAATTTTGTTCTTTATTCATTTGGTTCTTTAAACTGAACATTTTCCAAAAAATAAAATTAGTTAGACATATAAAACTATAAGATCATACTCGAGTTTATTGGAAATTATTCAAAGATTTATTTTTTTTTATTATTGTTTTTGATATTTTAATCAGCTCATGGTTTACTTAAAACCGGAACTCTTTAGTTTATACTTTATAGTCAGTCAAGCCTACCTGTTTGGAAATCCATTTAGCAAAAAAAAAAAATGTAGAGCAAATATTATTGTTAAAATACCATAAAAATACTGTTATACAATTTATAATTTCAGAAAATGAAAATAATTTAAATCTTCTGCTTTATTAGTTTTTTTTTAATGAATTATATATATATATATTTTTCTTATAAAACCAAAAATATGAAAAATTTACAGATGAATTATATACTTCACCAAATCCTTTTCACTACCTACCCCAATCAAAACCACACTCACTCACACACAAAGCCATCCCGTTAAATCTAACACCGTTTATAATTTACATCGTTCACCAACTCCCTCGTACCTAACGCCGTCTTTTTTTTACCGTTACTCTCAAACCAACCAAACCTCTCCCTCCTATAAAACCCTTCCTCACTACCATTTCTTCCTCACCACTCTACTTTTTCATTCTCCGACGATAATAAACATCACCGGAATTAAATTCACTGTGTAAAACACAAAATCACTATAATGGACCTTCTCTTGTTGGAGAAGTCTCTAATCGCCGTTTTCGCTGCAGTGATTCTCGCCACGGTGATATCCAAACTCCGCGGCAAAAAATTAAAACTACCTCCAGGTCCATTTCCAATTCCGATCTTCGGAAACTGGCTTCAAGTCGGAGATGATCTTAACCACCACAATCTCGTTGATTACGCTAAAAAATTCGGCGACATCTTCCTCCTAAGAATGGGACAACGAAACCTAGTAGTCGTCTCTTCACCAAATCTAACAAAGGAAGTACTCCATACACAAGGTGTAGAGTTTGGATCTAGAACGAGAAACGTAGTTTTCGATATTTTCACAGGTAAAGGACAAGATATGGTGTTCACTGTTTACGGTGAGCATTGGAGGAAGATGAGAAGAATCATGACGGTTCCGTTTTTTACAAACAAAGTTGTACAACAGAATCGCCATGGATGGGAGTTTGAAGCAGAGAGTGTTGTTGAAGATGTGAAGAAGAATCCAGATTCAGTTACTAAAGGAATCGTGTTGAGGAAACGTTTGCAATTGATGATGTATAACAATATGTTTCGTATTATGTTTGATCGAAGATTTGATAGTGAAGATGATCCTCTTTTTGTTAAACTTAAGGCTTTGAATGGTGAAAGAAGTCGATTAGCTCAAAGCTTTGAGTATAACTATGGCGATTTCATCCCTATCCTTAGACCTTTCCTTAGAGGTTACTTGAAGATTTGTCAAGATGTTAAGGATCGAAGAATCGCTCTGTTTAATAAGTACTTTATTGATGAAAGGAAGTGAGTCGTCGTCTTCGTTGTCATCGTTTTGGTTTCTGAAATTATTGACATTGATGAATGTTTTTTCACAGGCAAATTGCGAGTTCTAAACCTATTACTGGTAGTGAAGGATTGAAATGCGCCATTGATCATATCCTTGAAGCTCAACAAAAAGGTGAAATCAGTGAAGACAATGTTATATACATCGTTGAGAACATCAACGTTGCTGGTAACTTTCTTGTAGTTTTAAAAATCAATTCTTTATAAGTCTCTCTACGAAATTGAACATTACTCTTCTGAAACAGCGATTGAGACAACACTATGGTCAATTGAATGGGGAATAGCAGAGCTAGTGAACCATCCTGAGATTCAAACTAAGCTACGTAACGAAATCGACACTGTTCTTGGACTAGGTATACAAATAACAGAGCCTGAGCTTCATAAGCTTCCATATCTTCAAGCTGTAATCAAAGAAACACTTCGTTTAAGAATGGCTATACCTCTTCTTGTACCTCACATGAATCTTAACGACGCAAAACTCGCTGGCTACGATATCCCAGCAGAAAGCAAAGTTCTTGTAAATGCTTGGTGGTTAGCTAACAACCCTAATAGCTGGAAGAAACCTGAAGAGTTTAGACCAGAGAGGTTCTTTGAAGAAGAAGCACATGTAGAAGCAAATGGTAATGACTTTAGGTATGTGCCGTTTGGTGTTGGACGGAGAAGTTGTCCTGGGATTATATTGGCTTTGCCGATTTTGGGAATTACGATTGGGAGATTGGTTCAGAACTTTGAGCTTCTTCCTCCTCCTGGATTGTCTAAGGTTGATACTACTGAGAAAAGTGGACAGTTCAGCTCGCATATTCTTAACCATTACACTATCGTTATGAAACCAAGGGAGTTTTAGATTTTCTGATGTGATAATAAATAAATTATAATTTCTGTTTAATGTTTTTTATGTGTTTGCTTTTTGTGTGAGATATTGTATAATGTCATTTATATTAAAAAAAAGTGTGTTCTACTATTGCAATAATTATAGTTTTTTTTTGTTAATCGACAATGTAATAGTTTTTAAATCAATATTAGAAAGAAAAAAAGTATTGAAGATGGGAACGTGAGCCCCAATTACAGTTATCAGACATTATTGGAGTTTCTATCAGTTTAATATATAGATATCACATGCCGTCCTAAAAAGTCCTTGGATGTTAATTACACTTAACATGTTAATTAACTTATTAATTTCTCAGTATGCATAAATAAAGATTATAAGATTAAAACATATATTTAGGGTGAAAAAATAATATTGAGGTTGTTTGTTTCTCATGTGCAAACATGTCAGGTACGAGATTGATTGATGATGATGATACTTGCTACGTAAGCCCACATTATGTTATGACAATTATGTTCATAGTTTCACATGGTTTTAAACATAAAAATTTGCTTAATCATACAAACTTGAGAATTTAATTAGTACTTGATCATAATATCATATCTGTAAATTTTAAACTATATATCATTGGATTAGTTTTAAACTATATATATAATTTGACTCGTCAATCCCCGTTTATCTTGCCGTCTCAATTCTTTAAAATTTTTATGATATTCGATTTCTATGTAGGCTCTAGATATATATGTATATATACATAAAACATTTATAACTTTTAAATTTACTTGGAATTTTGCCTAGAGAAGTAAAAAGTGTCAAATTAAGAGTGTTCTTAATAAATCAGAGAATATCAAACACATATTATCGTTAGGACCACAAATTTTGATTTCTTAAAGAGTAACGGACAAATTATATTACTAATCAAGAAACTCAAAAAGATTTTAAAAAAGAACCTTATCAATTCTTATGTGTGCATGTATAGTATGTGTCATGCATGCCTTCCATATTTTTCATAAGTTACCATAAAATCTCAATTATACATAATACAATACACTTTAAATATGAGAGTTTAATACATAAATATAAATAAATCAAATATAAAAATAACGTCATTATAATACTTTTTCCAAAATATATGATTCTTACCAACCCAACCCTATTTCATTTTCTATAAATATCGACTAAAATCTAAACCCCAAAGATTAAAAAAAAAACAAAGTGTTTATCTTATTTCTAATCTAAAGCGTGTTTCTTACTTTTATGTTGTGTTTTAAATCTAAGTGTCGTGCATGCATTTTAAGCGTTTTATTTCTTCTTCTCCTTCTCTTTGCATGCTCTATCTCTTTCTCGCTTTATATCTAAAACCATAATTTTTATTGTTTACACATCGAATTTTGAAAAAACAAAAATAAAAATAATTACCAATAAAAAATACTCGTTGCCTTCGTCTTCTTCACCATTACAGTCTATTTCATTTCTTTCAATCCGCCGTCAAAATCTTATCTTTCTTATCCCCGCCGTTTCACTTCCCTTTCTTTCTTCTTCTGATCTCTATTTAAGAGTTTGATTTTGACCAACGTCGATGCATGTTTCATGACTATAGTCTCTTTGTTTTTTTTTCAATTCATCAAATTCACGTCGATTTCATCTCCGATTCGTGTTCTTGTCTCGTAAAGTGGTTTTAGGGTTTTAAGATTTTGAAATTGGGTTTTGAAAAGTTTGGATTTTTAGATGTTTGAAGTCAAAATGGGGTCAAAGATATGCATGAACACATCTTGTGGTTCAACTTCTACTGTTGAATGGAAGAAAGGTTGGCTTCTTCGATCTGGGCTCGTTGCTGATCTCTGTTATCGTTGCGGGTATCTCTCAATCTCTTTAATTTCTAATTAAAAAAAAAAAACATCAAATTTTTTACTTTAAAAGTCTCGATCTTAGTTTCGTTCATTGTGTTTCTGATTTTGACTCTTTTAATCTATAAATCTATAAATAGGAAATAAAAAATAAGTGATTTTGATTCCTTATGATTATGTTTATAGATCCGCTTATGAAGGTTCTAGTTTTTGTGAAACATTCCATAAGGACCAACCTGGTTGGAGAGAATGCTATTTGTGTAACAAGGTTCGTTTTTTTAAAAAACCTCTGTTCATTTCTATTTAAATATGTATTCTGATTGAGATTATACATTGGCAGAGACTTCATTGTGGATGCATTGCTTCTAAGGTTATGGTTGAGCTTATGGACTATGGTGGTGTTGGTTGTACTACTTGTTCTAGTTCCCATCTACACAGTTTGGTGAGTTTTTTGTTTACTCGATTCGGATTCAGTTCCGCTCTTTTGGAGTATGTTCAAATTGTTATTCTAATCTGTCTTTGTAGAATAAGAGAGGTGAAAGTCCAGGTGTATTTACCAGATTACCAATGAAAACTTTAGCTGATAGACAACATGTAAATGGGAAAAGTGGAATGAGTACTGATGGAGGAAGAATCGAAGCAGATCTCTTTTCTCAATCTCAGAGATGTGAGTCTCAGCCACTAGTTATGGGTGGAGATATGTCTCATCGTGGGTTCGGTAAGCTTTTGAAATCGGAGAATAGGTTTGATGGTGGGGAAATGCATGAATCATCACCTTCACAGCTATCTTTAAATATGGCTTTGGGTGTACTTCCTTATAGTCCATCATTTTCAACTGAGGGTAATGAGGGAAAGAAACACATTGGTGCTTTTCAGTCTAATACGGTTCATTGCTCAGCGTCTAATATACTTCAAAAACCATCAAAACCTCCTGTTTCAACTCCTCCTGGGACTAGTAAATCTGCTCAGGCTCGGATTGGAAGGCCTCCTGTTGAAGGACGAGGAAAAGGACATTTACTTCCGCGGTATTGGCCAAAATATACAGATAAAGAGGTTCAACAGATCTCTGGAAAGTATCCTTTTTTTCATTGCTACTTATGTACTCACTTTTGGTTACTCAGTGTTTATCTTAACAATCTTAGTCTGAATTTGAACATTATACCTCTTTTTGAGAAAACTCTTAGTGCTAGTGATGCTGGTCGCATTGGTCGTTTAGTTCTTCCAAAAGCATGTGCAGAGGTAACTACTCCCATTTCCATTGTGTTACCTTCTTATATAGAGTGTTAAACACTGAAGTCTACACTTGTATATAGGCATATTTTCCTCCGATTAGTCAATCGGAAGGCATTCCATTGAAAATCCAAGATGTTAGGGGTAAAGAGTGGACATTCCAGTTCAGATATTGGCCCAATAACAACAGTAGAATGTATGTTTTAGAAGGTGTCACTCCTTGCATACAGTCCATGATGCTACAAGCTGGTGATACAGGTAATGCATTGTTTAGTTAAAGCTTCACGAGTTTTCGTAAACTATTGTATCACCTTTTGGTATCATGTACAGTAACTTTTAGCCGCGTTGATCCTGGTGGAAAACTAATCATGGGTTCTAGGAAGGCAGCTAATGCTGGAGACATGCAGGTTAGGGTCTCTATGAACTGACTTTTGTAGGACTTTGCTGTTAGCTTAATTCTTACTTAATCTTTATAAACAGGGTTGTGGTCTCACTAATGGTACTTCAAACGAGGACACATCATCGTCTGGTGTTACAGAGACCCCGCAGTCCATAAATGCTTCTTCGTGTCCCTCACAGATACCTAAAGAATCAATAGGCATGTCTGAGCATTTAAACTTGAAGAAGAATGAGAATAACGGAGGAAGGATTTGTGATGATCCGCTACGGGTTAAAGAAAAGAAGAGAACTCGAAGCATTGGGACAAAGAATAAGAGATTGCTTTTACATAGTGAAGAATCTATGATACTAAGAGTCACATGGGAAGAAACTCAAGAGCTGCTTCGTCCATCTCCTACCACAAAATCTAGTATTGTCGTTATTGAAGAACATGAATTTGAAGAATTTGACGTACGTGGTAGATCTATGAGATAAATCTTGATTCTTGAACTAGACTGCCCATAGTTAACTCATAGTTCTTGGTTATGTTATGTACAGGAACCTCCTGTCTTTGGAAAGAGGACTATAATCACTTCAAGACCTTCAGGGTAAGTTTTATGCTTCTGTACTCGCATTTAGTGCTTATCTACAGCTTGAAAGTGATTTACTAACAAATGTCTTGTTGTTTAGTAAACAAGAACAATGGGCATGTTGCGATGACTGCTCTAAATGGAGAAGGTTACCTATAGATGCTCTTCTTTCCTTCAGATGGACCTGTGTAGACAATGTTTGGGATGATAACAGGTATGAATCAAAGATCATTTTAGACAATTTGGTTTGTTTTCTTGAAGTCCTTCTGTTGTAATTTAACATACACTGATAGGTGTTCATGTTCTGTACCGGAGGAGAGTTTGAAGGAACTTGAAAATGCTGTTAAAGTTGGGAAAGGTATAAAATGGAGTATACCTTGGCCTCTCATATTCTCTGCTTATTGAGAATCTTAAGCCTCTAACTGTGATGTGTATTTGTTTAGAGTATAAGAAGAGAAAAACTGTGCAAGAACCGTGTGGTTTGGATGCATTAGCGAGTGCAGCAGTGTTAGGAGACACTTTAGGCGAGCCAGAGGTTGCAACCACGACCAGACATCCAAGGCATAGAGCTGGATGCACTTGCATTGTGTGCATACAGCCACCAAGTGGGAAAAATAGGCACAAGTCGACCTGTGCATGTAATGTGTGTAGCACCGTGAAGAGAAGGTTCAAGACATTGATGTTAAGGAGAAGGAAGAAGCAGATGGATCAAGATGGACCAGTTGGAGAAGATAAGGAAACGAAAATGGAAGAGTCAGATAAGAGTAAAGAAGTGAAGATAGATCTGAACAGTGATCCTTACAACAAAGAAGACACTGAAGCTGCGGGAGTGGAGAAAGATGAGAGTAAGGGAAGAGAAATAGGGGAGTGTTCAAGTGTGGCTGAAGGTGATGATGATGCTTTAGTAGTTACAGAGATAGAAGAAGAAGAAGAAGAAGCTGAGAATATTGGTGAAGATCAGAGAAGTTCAAGTTGATGTTGAATGGAAAAAGGGAAAGAGCAAAGGCTAAACTTTGTTCTTCTTGAAGAAGAAGAGAGAGGTACAGTTTTGAGTTTGATTATGTTATGTCATAGTTTATAGGAAAAAATAAGCTTGGGAGTATTTAAAACAAGAAAGAAGATTGTGGTGAGTTTGTTAGTTGTTTATGTTTGTATTGAAAATGGTTTATGGTGTGAGTTTGGGGGGTTTTCAGTATGTCTTCTCCATTGATATGGGTTTTGTAGAAGGCAAATGGAGCTTGTTGTTGCTTGGTGATGAAACAGTTTGAGGGTTTTTTTGTTAGTGTATTCAACCTCACATGAAATGTCTTTAGGATTTTTGAATTAAGACTTCTAAATTTATTGTCTAATCTTCGATTTTGAGGATTATGAAAGTGTGAGGAGATGTCATGCATCAGTAAACTTGTTTTCTGTGTTGAAAAGCCTTTTGGTTATAATAAAAATATCTAAATTTACTAGAATATTGAAAGATGTCAAAAAAAATTTGTATCGTGAAATTATGGTAAATAAAATCCGTTTTCGCCTAATAAACGATTAAAAAAATATGACGGACTAAGATAAAATTATCAAACTTAAATATTATCATAACAAATTTTTTTGTTCTTTACACATAATTTTAATACAAACTCAAAATAAAACAAAACTACACTTAATAGTGTCTTGATTTCAGGGTTTAACTTAACACATTGTTTTTTTTTTTCTTTCCATCTTCCATTCCTTTTAAACACATAATTTCTCAATAGTCCCGACCATCGCCACAACACCAAGATGTCGTAGATCCATAACAATACAGTATGTATCTGCACGTTTTTAGTTCCAAAGCTGCCCAATTCTAACCAGACTTGTTTTTGCACAATCTTGTGCTTTTAATCTTAAGAATCATCCAACTTTAATGTTTGTCATGAAACAGCAACATATCCATCTTTTGGGATAGCTCGATCATGGTATATAGTGTCTGATACTTTGCTCGGTGGCCAATACCGGAACACAGATCTTCCTACAATGTTCTCTATTGGAAGTGGACCCCTACATTCACCACATTACCACCATTAATCATTTGATCTTCCAAAACTGATTCTAGATATAGAGATTTACCAGTTATGAGAGTCACAGCTTTTGTTGCGGTTGTCTCCAAGAACAAAAACATAACCATTAGGAACAAACTGCAAATAAAACATGAAAAATCAAGTCTCCTTAACTTAACAAATGATGAACAAGTAGTTAGTATAAGTTGCTCACCATTGGTTCCATTACATAGGACATTGGCTCTAAGACATAATCTTCGTCTTCAACAATGTCATTCACAAAAAGCTTCCCATCACGAACCTGCATGGTAACAACATTCACAGATTAAATACAAATTTGATTTTATAAATAGAGAAAGGGTTTAGGACTCATTTCTAAGAAAACTTGTTGTTCCGAGAAAGCCTCTACCAAAAATAATACTAATAATACCGACCGATGTGAGTAAAAGACTTCAATGTGTGAATCAGATCAATGAACAAGTTGGATTGGATATAAGGGGAGGGCTTACTTCAACCCAGTCACCTTCACTTGCCACTATCCTCTTTATGAATACATCATTAGCACTGTAACCATAATCCTACAATTTCCATTGCCAATACATCAAATACTTAATTCACACAATACCAAGATCTGAAATCACAAGAAGCTGAAACTGTCACATACCAGCAAACATTGAGGAACCTTGAAGATTACTATATCTGAAATCTCTGGCTTCCTGAAAAAGTATGAGACCTGACACAACACCAAGAGTTTACTTACACACACAGACTTAGCTAAAACGATCGGTATGTAAAACAATACACAGACTTAGCTAAAACGTTCGGTATGTATCACTATAGCTTCCCTAAAGATGTAAACATCACCAATCCGTAATCTAAGATTAGAATCAAGATCATAAGACCATGATCAACACCAAGTTGTATACAAAGAGAGCAGAATTGGTACCTTCTCAGCCATAATACGATCACCAACGTCTAAGGTAGGGTACATAGACCTTGAAGGAATAGACTTTGGCTCAGCAAGAGTAGATCGGAAAAGGATTGAAACAGTTACCGCCGTGAAAGCAGCTTTAGCATCCTCTGAACAAACATTCAAAAGCTTATTAACCCATCCACCACTTGATACCTTATCTTCCACGTCATCACAAACCGTTCCACCCTTATCCACGTCATCAATCTCCGGCGGATTCTTCGAACTGTTAAGAAACGGAAGAATAGAAGAAGCTTTAAACGATGAAACTCCAAGAGCATTCATCGTCGTTGACTCAGGAGCTGAAGTTGACTTTAAGATCGAGATTAATCCCATCGCAAGTGAACTTTGATTTCCTTCTCCGATTAGTTCTCTACCGATGTTACTATACATCGATATAGGTCTGAATTGTGGAGATCTATCTCGATCTGGATTATGAGTAAAGAACCTTGGACGAGGCAAAAACTCAAAGCAGGAACGGAGATCT